>QLPI01015063.1:0-17902 GCA_003314275.1 Chroogomphus rutilus | reverse complement strand
GGTAGTAACCCCAGGCTTAGTCCTCCGAGCTCCGCATCGGTATCAAGGTCCTGGGCTTGTAACCCTACAGCTGCTCAGCTAGCCTTCTCATGCTTCGCAGCTGTACCAGGACCCCTAGGCCTTCACCCCCTCTCTAACATATGTCGCCCTCGATGTATTCTCCGAAAAAAAGGCGTACTCCTTGGGATGTTACTACCCCCTCTCTAGGGTTCCGCTACCCCCTCTCTAGCATTTCACTACCCCCTCTCTAGGATGTAGCCATTCCATATGGGAGGAATAGCAGCGTAGGTGTACGGGAGATAGAGATAGGGCAGATCAAAAGGTGCAAGGGTGCGAGGAGGCAGGTGTGGGAATCCGGAGAGCGGATCATCCAGGATTCGGAAGGCAGGACGTGCAGAATCCAAGGAGCGGAAATGATGCGGGCGCGAACGCGGGTGTGGAGAGAACGCAGATGCATGGGGTGTTGGAAATGGACAGGTGGAAAGCCGGGAGGCAGACACGCAAGGACGTGAACAGACATCATCCGGAGCGAGCGGCGTCGGTCAGAGCGATGATGACAGGTGCGTGAGCACGAGCGCGGAAATCGAACTGCGCGGCGAGCGTGGCTTCCTGGTACATTCCCGGAACTAGCGGCGACGGTAGGGGGCGGTCACGGAGGCAGACAGCACTCGGATGTGTAGGGACACGAGCGGACGGGCGACAAAGTCATGCGCACGGAAATGTGGGGCGGACGTACCCAGTATCAGGAGTGGACGGCCAGGATACGGGTGTCGGACGCGCAGGGACGTAGCATCGACAAACCGTGTAAGAGGCGGCGATCGTGATGGGCGAACGATGGTGGTCAAGCCACGCGGCTTACGCGGCTTCCTTGGGACGTTCCTGAAGATGACAGCGGCGGTAGGGAACGATTGCGTGGGCGTCACGTCGGTGGTAGTCGGCGCGCTGGGTACCAGGAGCAAGCGCGGGGCGCTGTCTCCAGGTCATTACATGAGGACGAGCACGGGGAGCGCAGCCTCGAGTCGTCGCTTTGGGGCTTTGGACGAGTGCGTGCAGGATTGCGCGTCGCTTAAGCGCAGGCGGTGCGTTGGACCAAGACGAGTGGGAGGGTGCGGGTACGCGTAATACGAGTGAGAGCGTAGATCGATCGGAGTGACGAACGCGCTCTACACGACCTCCCGAGGTGTCAATTTGGGCCTGGGCTACAACATATCGGAATGCTGGCGTGTCCGAATGGCAATTTGATGCGATAGCGTGCGTGACGGGGAAGGCAGGCGAGTGCTCGAGCGAGTCATGACGGTCTCTAAGACACTGCTCTGCTGGTCGTGCTACCATCATTGGCAGCGGAATGATTACGGGGTTCCCTTGGGGCTGCACCACGTAGAATGCCAGCGGGCATGTGACGAACAGGTTGCGACGGTCATACAACGCGAGCCACGCGACGTGATACGCGTCGAGCCTGGACGCGCGGTGGCCGGAATCGATTGCGGGGTTGCTACGCATGAGGTCGGTCGACAAGCGTGGCAACAGCTTCTCAGGGGAAGTGTCTCTGCAGCCAGCCCAGTTGCTAGGGACCACGGGTCATGGTTGGTCGCATAAGGGCGCAGGTCACCGGGGATAATGCACTGTCTCGCGCGAGTGCGTTGCGTGCTGCGATACCGCGCAGCGAGGATGGGGTCATGGTGCATAGAGCAGGTTTCCAGCGTGAGGAGTCCACGTCATGTCGTTATGTTCGAGAATGCAGCGGTCCTGCATCCATCACTGCGACGATGCGTTTGTCAGAACGGAGGGCGCGTGTCAGGTCTGTGCAGGCTGTAACCCTAGAGGTGGGGCAGAGTGAACCTGCGGTTGTCTGTCAGACCATGTTCAAGTAGCGACACCTGGAAGAGGTGCTCGCGAGGTGTCATTGTCGCAGAACCAGGGCAACACGCCTATCTTCCGATACAGGGCACTTTCTGAGCTAGGCCCACCATCCTGGTGTGCACATCCTCAAACAGACTATGCGCGAGCTTGCTGCAACTCGACAGTAGCCCCGGGACTCTGGGCCTGTTCAGCATCGGCATCGCGAGCGGTGTTGTTGCGCATGTCCATAGCGTGCGTAGTGAAGGCTGGCCTGTCTGAGGATGAGCAGACGGAAACTGACATCAGCTGTGTTGCGAGCATCGTCAGTGTATAAGAGCAAGTGCAGTGGTGATCGGTGTTGCAACTTGGGCAATTGTGTCAGGAGGGTTGTGTGTAGCCTATGCGGACTTGCCGGGGGATGCTGGGCAACTGCATATTACTACCACCGTCCGCATCGGCGTTGTGACTGAAGCTCATTCGCGTCAGAGTCTCTCTGGTCAGCATGCAGGCCTGGCAGTTGGGGGTCGCGAGCCATAGACATATGACAAGCCCGTGACAAGTGGGTCACAGTGCCTTGTTCACTTCCACAATGTCGCATCCAATGGAGAGAGGGCTGTACGGGGTGTCTGCAAGGGGCGGTGCGAACTCGAAGGGGGAGGGCATTGTCAGGGAGTCAGACTTGTCACAGACAAGCAGACCAGGAAGGGGGGCTCTCTAGGAGCGGATGCAGGTCTCCAGAGATGTGCAGGGTTGTCACCGCTAGCCTAAGGTGGGTTGGAAGGTGGATGTTGCGGTGATGGTGGGGGTATACTCGGCGAGCGCGTCACGTAGCATGTCACGCACGTCAGCGGTGTCGCCGATATGTCCGAGGTATGGAGCCTACAATGTGCAGCTAGGATGGAGAACCGGGGTGTTCACTTGGTTGAGCACCGGCCGGTTGTTGTTCATGTCATCCGCATGGCAGCAGCTGTAGGGTTCCGCGGGGGGCTTTCTGGGACCTGCTTGGGGGTCTCCAGGGGGTGCTTTACGTCTCCTAAGACATGGAGAATCATCATTCGGCATCCGCACAGGTTGCAAGTGTGGATCGGCGATGGTGGTGGGCGTCGTCAGCAGCGAGCGCGTGATGCAGCGCCTCACAGGCCACGTCAGCGGTGTCGCCGGTTAGGGCTGCAAGTCCTGCAGCCTAAGGAAGGAACTTCGGTATGATAGAGTTGCATGGCAGTGGGGATTCGAGTGAGGGTGAAGCGCGAAGGGAGCGGTTTTGGAGAATGCAGGTGTAAGGTGGGTCATATGGGTCGTAGAGTAGCGTATGGGGGGATCGTTCGGCTTGTAGGTATGCTGGGTAGTCGGAATAGAAGAATACGGGTTTTTAGAAAGTGTTGGGGTGTGTTGAGGGTTTATAGCGTCGCCTTGGCCTTCAGAGGGCGGTGTGCTCTACCGACTATATGGGGGTTTACAGTGTCGCCCGAAGCGGTCCACTAAGGCTCCATTTCCTCAGTCATTCCTGTGCTAGCGCCGTTCCCTCTAGTAGGTACAAGTGCGCTGTCAGGAACAGGACAGATTCATCTGGAGTGTAAGGAGGGAGGGTGTCGGCCGTCATAATCTCTCCATGAGGACATCACTCGCTGGGTCAAAGTGCGCGGCCGGCCCCTCAGTCCTTTATTGGGTGAGACTTTCCTGCTGTATGGGCAACCCTCTTTCGGAACTGGTCTCGACTGCCGGAGGCTGGAACCAGCGGGACACCACCCAGCCCTGGACGTCCTCCTAGGCCTGACTATGGGACTCGAACCCAGAGTCTACCCACAGGCTTCTCAGATCTAAGCAGGGGGAATCCGAAGGTTAATTATAACTACTACCTAAATACATGTGGGGTCCTCACCTAAGCAGGGGGAATCCGAAGAGGAAAGTCTAAGGATTCCCGCTGCTGGTGAGCCTCTTTTATACCCTTATGTAAGTGGTCTGTGCACTAGCTTACAAATCAACATATCGGAGTCTGTAGAGCCAACTCCCTGGTACTAAGTCCGAGGCTTGGACACTCACTCCAGGTTCTAGTTATCCTGCTAAGGTCATTCCTATCTCTCGCTCGGTGGTCCCTTGGACTTGGATCTCCTAGCCTCGGAGTTGGTGGGAGTCTGAGTTAGGACCTCGGAGTTGGTGGGAGTCCGAGTTAGGACCTCAGAGTTGGAGGAGTCCGAGTCAGGACCTCGGATTTGGGGAGAGTCCGAGATAGGACCTCGGAGTTCGGGAGAGTCCGAGATGGACCTCAGAGTTGGAGGAGTCCGAGTCAGGACCTCGGATTTGGGGAGAGTCCAAGATAGGACCTTGGAGTTCGGGAGAGTCCGAGATGGGACCTCGGACTTGTTTCAGGCTTCGGAGAGGGTCGTCCCCTGACATACACTCCTTGTCCTCACCCCTCATGTACTCTATGCCACTCACCATCCATTAATCCCACCACACCTACTCCTGAGTGTAGAGAAGCTTTTAATAAGCTTAAGATGGAATTTACTTCTGCATCCATCCTGACTCACTGTATTCCTAACAATCCTTTGATTGTGGAGACAGATGCATCTGATTATGCCCTTACTGCCATTCTCTCTCAGCAAACCTCAGATGGAGAACTCCACCCTATAGTGTTTCATTCCCAAACCTTCACTTCACCTAAACTTAATTATAACATTCATGATAAAGAGTTTCTTGCTATCTTCGAAGCTTTCCAGCATTGGTGATACTACTTGGAAGGTTAAGCAGACCTAATTAACGTCATCACAGATCACAAAAACTTGGAGTACTTCTGTAGTACCAAACTGTTGACTAGGGAATGGCATGGGTTGGGCCAACCTGCATGGGTCACCAGGTCAGGTGTCCTTGGGTATAGGTGGAGGTCAAGCTGAGAGCACCCAGAACCCAGCCTAACCCATGGTGTCATACATGCACATACAACATGAATATGCTACACACACATACATATAACTCGAATGCGCTGTATGTGCCATACATGCATGTGCTGCATGTGCCATACATGCATGTGCTGCATGTGCCATACATGCACACATATGACTCCATACCCTACATGCGTGCAGGTGTGACATGCACCTGACACCCATCAACCCATGGAAAAAACCCATGGGTTGATGGGTTTGGGTTTCCCATGGGTTGGATGTAGGTCACCCACATTTGACCCATGGGTAACCCATGCCATTCCCTACTGTTGACTAGACGACAAGCTAGGTGGTCTGAATACCTCTCCCAGTTTAACCTTGTTATATGGTTTAGACCTAGACAGCTTGGCACAAAACATGATTCACTCACTAGACAATGGGATATCTACCTTAAGCAGGGGATGAGCGACTATGCCACTGTTAATCCCCAGAACCTTAGGCCAGTTTTTATGCAACAGCAATTGGCATCATTCCTTCAAGCTACAAACCTCGCTGAACCTGTCTTAAGAGCAACCATGCTCTTGGATACTGAACAAATCCTCACCAACATTCATCAACATCTCACCTCTGACCCCACAGCTCAGAAACACCTCAGATCTGTTAGAATATTTGAGTGATTATATATATTTTACTGCTCATTTCAATACTAAAATACAAATATCTCCTCCAATTATACACCCCTCAAGGCACAATTCTGCACATGGTTTACACATAATATGAAGAGCCTATAGGGATATTTTTGTGATTTTAGGGACACTTTTGGATGAATACCACCACAGGGCCTAGTGCCTGATACAAGGACCAAATAGATCTTCAGGGCTTATAGATGGAACATCATTGATGGGCAAGCACTTTTGATATAAATCTTTCCTAAAATCTTTCTATCTTTTTCCAGGGCACAGCCTAAATCTTTTTTCCTTTACCCACATACCCACATTCCATCACGTATCAGAATGGATTCCTACATGAAATTTTCTAGTTATGCAATTCTTTCTTTCTTATAAATACCTGGATGTATCTACCTAAACAACACACAAGTAGAAATCATCTTTTTACATTCCCATTCCTATTGACCCTTGAGTTATTCTCAAAACTCCCATCCACACTGAATCAAAGGTTAAGTGCTGGACCCTACACTTACCATTTTTAGACTAAAATATTGAGAGATCATACTACAACCAAACTGAGGCAACAGTTACGTTCTTCACATTAAACACACTTATTCCATATCCTTTTATATTATTTTCATCTTGCAGAAGAGACACAATTGTATAAACTGATATTTTGGCACCCAAGCTGGTTTGCTAGTTTGGCACCTAAGTGGAGGCAAAACGTAGGAGCTCAGCTCCAGTAGAATAGCCATAACATTTTATCTTTCCCATCAATAAATAACACAAAAATCACAGAAAATTCATTCATATTTCCTTCCTGTTTATTATGATTTTTCTAGATTTTTTAAAATAGCTATTACTCTGCAAATTCCCATTCCAAGAGATTTAATCTGCCCATTCTCTCAAAAGGATCTACTGAAGACCCCAAGTGGCAGACCAACCCAGATGGCCTACTACTCTTCGATGGATGAATCTATGTTCTCAAGGTTTAAGACTTATGCCTACAAGTCTTATAGTTCAAACAGGACCATATTCTGTCAGGACACTGCAGAATCAATAAGACCTTAGACCTTATCAGATGTGACTTCAATTGGCCAAGAATCAGATCCTACATCAAGGACTATTGTAAATCCTGTACCACATGCATGTGAAGCAAGCCACAATGAAACAAGCCCTATGGATTACTCAAGCAACTCTCTATCCTGGAGAAACCTTGGAATTCAATATCTATAGACTTCATCAAACAACTTCCAGCATCCTCCAGATTCACAGCCACTCTAGTCATTGTCAACTGCTTCTCAAAGCAAGGCATCTTCATTCCCACCACTGACACGATAACCTTGCTAAAGCTTGCAGAACTCTTCATCCTACATATATTCTCCAAGCATGGTATACCCACTCATGTAACCTCTGACTGAGGTTCAGAATTTGTTTCACACTTCTAGTGATCTCTTGGGAAGGCTCTAGATATGAAACTGCACTACACTTCTGGTTACCACCCAGAAGGGGACAGATAGACTAAGCATACTAATCAAATGCTAGAACAGTACCTCCATGTCTATTGTAACTACCAGCAGGAAAATTGGGCCTCTCTCCTTCCTTTAGCAGAATTTTCCTACAACAATGCTCCCTGTTCCACTATGGGATTTTCACCACTCTTTGCCAAAAAAGGCTACTACCCCAACCTGACCATCTACCCCAAATGAGACCTCACATTCTCCTAAGCCCAAGAGTTTGTAATCAACCTGAATGAACTTTACCAAGAACTTTGCTGAACCATCATTGATGCCCAACAAGTCTACCAAACCTCGGCTAACACCAAGTAACTTCCTACACCTGAGTTTGAGATCATCAACCTCACATTTATCAAAGCACAATTCTTTAGAACCATGTGCCCTACCTAGAAGCTTTCTGAGAAGTTTTTAGGTCCTTTTGAAATCATAGCTTGCCTAGGTACTCACTCAATTACCTTGAAACTTCCAGATTATATGAAAGCAGTACATCCTGTCTTCTACATTTCGATGCTCAAACCAACTTCACCTAACACCATCCCAAACTGTTAAGGTCCGAGTTTGCATCAGGTCCGAGCTGATGTAAGTCGGTCCGAGTTGTGTGTTCGGAGTTGTAAGGACTTGGCTTCAACTTGTATGTTGTGCCCTCCTCGATTGTCAGTCCTTTATTTCGGAGGTTCAGAGAAGATAAGTTTCGGAGTTCAGAGAGTGAGCGAGAATACTAAGTCAATATTCTAACTAAGGTATAGTACAGAAGTCTGGAGGTATTTATACATAGTAGTCCTTATTGTAACTAATCAGGAATAGTCAAGAGAACAATAAGGTGAACAAAAAGGGGTTACAAGAGAAATATACATTTGGTGTTACAATAAGACTATTGTTCGACGAGAAAGGAAGATGTCCGAGGTCCGAGGTCAACGATGTTAGTCAGGCTCGGAGGTGCTAAGGAAGGCTCGGACTTGGTGTGGAGTAGAATTCCTCATAGCACCCTATGTCGGATGTCCAGGATGTCAGAGTTATATTATGGATATAACTCAAACCCCACACAGCTGCCTCCACCTCTTGTCATAATTGATGGAGAACCAGAGTTTGAAGTCTCCAAAGTTTTGGACTCCAAGATCGACAACAGACACAAGGCTTGTATGCTACTCTACTTGGTTCAATAGGCAGGCTACAACAGATCCAATGAGGAAACTTCATGAATCCTCACAATCAAACTTAATCATGCTTCCAAACTTGATCAAGACTTCTACAAGTCCTATCCATCCAAGACCTCTAGCTATCCTTTAAAATCCTTAATTCTGCTCTACTCACTTATAAACAATCAATCCTAGATTTCAAATCATTCTCTACATTCTGAACAACTCACATTACTTTCCCCATCCCCAAACACAAAATCTTCTAACCTCTTTATACATTCCTGCATCCTCCTGACCTCACTCTCATCTCACCCAGAAGCTGCCCTACAACTTTGGACAATCCCTGCACTGAGGTTGTGAGGGAGGAAATTGGGGGGATGCTAGGAGCCACCCTAGTAGTTGGGGGAGGACAGGGCATTAAGACTTTTGTCAAAGCTTAGGAATCAGGAGGGAAGGAGAAGGAGGCAGGTGATAGCACTAGTCGGCCAGGATTAGACAGTGCCGAGGATTCCTGTGGTGAATCCACCTTGGCTTTCTTCTGTGGCAGATCTTCAACCTTGCTCTGACTCTCACTTAACCAACCTTCACTCTCCTTGCCCAGATCTATACTGATGACCTCCTGCCTTGCCTTACCCTTATTCTGACCCCTTTTCTTTGCAGAAATACCTTGGGTACCCTTCCCTTGCCATGCCATGCTACAAGCAATACCATGCAGGGAACACCAAATGCAAGCTCTGAGGTCTGAGGTTCCTCCCTCCATTTTACAAAGACACATATTGTTGTGTTTCTTGCAGCATGAGCATAACTCCTTTGACCACCTTTTCAGAGTCCAATTGACCTCCCAGGTTTTGTTTGGTAATGTCCTCTGATAAAAAACTAGGTTCAGCATCCCCTCATTCATGTAATGGACAAATTGGATTCTGGTGTATTGGCCACCCACATTAGTCAAACATCAGAAGAAGGACAAAGGATCCGACTTATCCTGGAGAGCTTAAGCAATAAGCTTTTGACTCATGGGGTATACATCTTGTGGCATCTATGCATCAGGTCAATTGCCACTGAGATTTCAGGATCAACCTTAATAACAACTATGCTTAGATCAGCAAAGCCATCAACATACACCCTATTCAAGCTATGAGTAGTAGGGGCAATTTGATAGGCTTTATGGTTCGACGAGCTGGCTATCATTGATGAAGATCGTCAGCCATCATGGCCCTCTTTATACAACTTTGCAAAGAATAAACTCATGTTCCACCACCCCCAAAATATCACCACCGCAGCCTTGTAAGACTTGGCAATAAGGGGGGATACTATCATGACCTCACTGAAGACATTTCTGTTCAAAAATGAGGATGAGATTTCCTTTTCAGGAAAAGCCCACTCATTACACATGGTCATGTCCTCATTCTCAGTAAAGCCTGTTTGTCTGTTTACCCTTAAACCATCACCAATCCTCAGCTCTCCAATTGGAAACCATGCCCTCTGACCAGATATCGTGCCCATCATTCACTGGTCAAACTTTGCCTGACCCTTATCGATAAATGCCTTTTAATTCCCATTTGTCAAGTGCACATACTGAGTACCTGGTAACTCAGCAGTACTGACTAACCGATCAATGTAATTCTATGTGTGTGAGACCAAGCCACATGCAAGTCACTGGGCATGTTGGTCTCAGCTCGGCACATTCATCGTCCACATTCCCCATCCCTATCTATCATCCACCCTTCCCCATTTACTATTCATTAATCCCACTCCATCTACTCCTTATTCCTTGGCCCATCTTACCTTTTTTTTTCAATTTTTCAACCCCAGGCTAGGCCTATGTTGGTCGCTACATGTGTTGTACTAATACATCCTCGAGTGGGCATGTGCACTGATGACAAGCCCCATGCCCCCTGCCAGCCTGGCTCCTTGAGCCATTTACCACCCCCCTCTTGTGAGGTGAGTACTATTTTTCTCTGGTTGCATTTCGATTGTATGGAGGGTCTGGCTTCATAAGTGCTCGGCTGCAAAGGCAGGCTGGCACGACAAGTGGGAGTACCATAGTTGAAGAGTCCGAAGCAGCCTTGGGCTTCTTCTTGGTCCTGCTGCAGCGTGTCGATACATGTCGCTGCATGAGAGGGTGTTTGGTGGTGGAATATGTTTTGGTTTTGTGGTTGTCACCGGTGGCTCAGTTCCTGCGTCTGTAGCCTTGTATCCTATTGTTCTGTCAAACTAGTTATTTGATTCTTTAAGAGGGCAGTGGGGAAACATCACCAAATTGGTTTCTCAGTCTTCCAGTTGCTGCTACATAGCCCAGCAGGGCTAGCATGGACTCCTTTACCCCTTGCAGTTCCTTAATAGACGTTGATTTCCTTTCTAATTTCTGCCTTAGCGTGTGGCGTGCATGCTTGTGTGCCCGGCATTCAAAGAGGAAGTGGAGGACTGTCTCATCAGCATCGCGGCATGCTTGGCATAGTGGGGACAGTGTCTGTTTGATTCGATGGAGGTGCCTATTGAGCAAGGCATGGCTTGTGCATAGCTGTGTGATTAGGCTACTCTGTGTGTGGGTGAGCCCTGCCTTGTCTCTGAGGTAGGTGTGAGAGGGTAAGCTGTCATCGATCTTTGCTATTCGTGCATATCAGGGTGATCTTTTCCACTGCTCTTTCCAGCTGAGCCTGTTGACCGTTTTAAATTTTTGTCTTGCCATGGCCAGGCTACATGGGAGTGTGTCAGTGCTAAGGAATGGTGGGAGTCTGCTTATCTGGCTGCTTTCCCCAGCTGCTGCCTCTCTCACTGCATGGTTTGCTGCTTTGTTGTCCTCTACTTTATCATGGCCTGAGATCCATGCGATCTTGAGGTCCATTCTGTGCCTTTGTGAGGGTGCCGTGATCCTGTTGGCCATGTCATGGATATACCCTATGAGATGTTGTGCTGGTTTGGGTCTGATATTTCTCATTGCTAGGATCACCCCCTGGTTGTCAAGGAGGATGCACACTTTTCTGATGCCCCTCTCCCAGTTCAGTAGCTCCAGTGCCAGGAAAATTCCAATTGCCTCTGCCTTGTATGTGGTGTGGTCTGCAAGCGGGCCCAGGTGGTATTGCAGGGTGGCTGTCTTCCTCCCTGCCCTGTACAGCACTGCAGCGGCTCCCGTGTTGTCTCCTATTCCCGAGCCATCAGCGTATACTTTGGCATCAACTATTCCCTTTGTCTGCCTCCTTAGACTCCTCTCTTGTTGCTGCTATCTCAGTGGTATAGTATCTGGGTGTGTCAGGAGCATGGGTAAAAGGCCTAATAACTTCGAGTTCATCTGGGGCAAGATCAAAACGATGGAGGATTCTGTGCATTAGTGCTGGGTGTCTCTTGACCAAGTGTCAGGTGCAGATACAAGCAGGGTGGTGGAGTGGATGGGACTTGGGGAGGGCCACTATATGGCTGGCGGCTTTGTAGCAGGTGCCTAGGAGAAGGAGTTCAATTGGCTGGACATTAGCCAAGACCTCTAGTACATTGCTGGCAGTTGTGCACATTTCTCCAGTAATCACAATGGTGGCCATGCGTTGTATGGATGTCAGTTTTCGTGTCACTCCTACAGACCCTGTGGCTCTTCCTCCCTTTGTGCCTTTCTGCACTGGCATATACCAGACATCCGCAGCATATGTGAGTTTGGGTATGGCTACTGTGTTGTATATTTGTCTCATGTATGTTGCACATACTCCTGTAGATGGCTTAGTTAATCTGCATGCGAGTAATGTCCACTTAGCCACCTTTGCAACTGCCTTCTCCTCTTGTATCTTCCACCGTAGCTCCTCGTCAAGGAAGATCCCCAGGAATTTGTGTGCATGTGTTGGCTGAACGACGGCGTCCTCATAGATGAAGTCAGGCCTTGGTTCGTGCATAGTTTTGCCTGGCCATGTATGTAGGGTGCAAACTTGCATCTCACCCCTGAGAGACCAATCTCAATATATTGTAATTATATATCGATTTTAGTATCACTCAGTGCGCTTTTGAATTCTGAATTTTTCTCTCATTTATTTGTATTTTTACCCTCAATATTGAGGGAGTTATTCATTCTTTTCTATGTATGCTACTTACGGGCGCTTACCCACGCACGACGCGACGCGCGTGGCCAGCTCCCTGGATTGGGACCGGCAGCCTGGCTCAAACCTTCGATAGGGTCAAAGGCCAGTTGCAGGGTATATGCGGGTGAAACACAACCCGCGCATGCCTCCCTCCTCAGTTGTTAACTACACTGAGGAGGTGAGTTGTATAATATAATGTATAAGCCTTTAAGGCTGATTTTCTTTCTTTTCTTTTGTAAGATAAATTAAATAGGTATATTTTCCGAATATACACTCAGTTGTTGACCACACTGAGGAGATAAATTAAATAGACTGCCATAAAATTCTTCTATCCTACTGTCAATTTGCTCATAATCCCATCAATGTAGGGCCCCCTATCCGCTGCCTCGAAAACCCTACTATGGCAAATTTTGATTTTTCAAATCAAGAGTGGTGAGTCAGCATCCATTCTCTTTCCCCTCCTTCTTTAATTAACATCTCCTTTAAGCACTCGTATGCTTCTTTGTAGGTGTTGCCCTCTGAGTAAAGGTTGGCATCATCGACGTATGCTACCATAGCTTGCCCTTTCCCATTTGTGACCTCTATGAGGTCAGCATTATAGTAGAGGTATAGTATCATAGAGAGTGGGTCTCCCTGTCCTATCCCATTGTCTATGGGTACCCAGTCTGATTGATAGTCGTCAAACCTCAACTTGGTGCATCGGTTAGCAAGCATCCACCCTGCAAAGCATACAAGGTCTTCTGGCACCCTTTGTTTCCTCATGTTGTGCAGAAGTCGGTCCATTACTGCATTTGGGCCCCTTCGATGTCCAGAAATAGCATTACTGCTACCTTTTTCCTCCACCATGTGCCCTTGATCTTGTTGACAACAAGGTGGAGTGAGTCGGTAGTCATCCTGCCGGGCCATCCTCCAAAGTGATTGGCAGGCAGAAGGTTGTGTTTCTCTGTCAGGTAAGCTAAGTCTTCTGCTACTATTGCAGTTAGCAGTTTCCCTATAGTGTTGAACAGAGCTATGGGGCAGTATGATTTTGGGGCATCGTAGTTGGCCTTGCCTAGCTTCCATAGCACTACTGTGACCCAGGATCTCCAGCTGTCACTGTAGGTTTTCAGTGTAAATGTAGCGCAAAAGATATGGAGGAGATGCTCAGCAATCTGGTCAACCGTCTCTTTAAGTACTATATTTTGGATCCTGTCATCACCTGGTGCCTTATAGAGCTTTAGTTTGTCAATCTGACACCTAAATTGGTCTTTATGGATCTTAAAGCTGTAGTTGATATGTTTTGGATAGCAGAAGTCTGTCGGCACTTGTGACTTGGCAGGCCTGGGTGGGAAGAATTCTGCTGCTGCGAGGGCTTTGCTTTTTTCTTCATTGGTTTCTGCCATACGTGTGGTGCCACCGGGCTCTGTTATCTGCAGTGTAGGGATTTGTGATCTGCTGCCATCTGAGGCTGGGTTGGACAGATATCTGTTTGCTGTCCACAGAAGTCCCTCATTGAGGTCTTCTAAGTACTCTGCCCAGTGTTGCACCTTTGCTTTGCTAATTTCTCTGCTATATTTTTCATTGATCTCCTTGAGTTCTGTATGAGAGGGGTGATCAGCTATGGCTCGATGAATATATGACTGATGTTTAGCCTATTCTTTGCTTTCTTAAGTTCTGAGAGATTTCTAGTCCACCACCTACACGAATGTGGGACCGGCTTTGACAATGGCACCGCAATGTTGATGGTGTTCCATATGGTGTTGGTCAACATTTCAACAGCCCTGTTAAACTCGGCTTCGTTGCTGAGCTCCCTTGCCTCTGGTATCATCTCTAGCTGCTCTGCCAACTGCTCCCGAAAGTGGTCCCAGTTGACCATTTTGAAGTTACGGAATGGCTCCATCTTCTTAGTTTTCACCTCAATGTCTAAGGTTGTGAGGATTAGGATGTGATCGGTCCCTGGGCCCCGTCTTCTAGGATTGGTGTTGCACGTGATGATAGAGTCATCAATGTTGTCAGTGCAGAACACATTGTCGACCCTCATCCAGTTCTTGGTCGACATTGACTGTAGGGTTGGTGTCCGTTTTAGGAGAGCCATTATCATGTTGTATTCTGCCAGAAGTAGTAATAGTTCTTCCACATCCCTAGTGGCTTCGGCTGTGAATAGATGGTGGTTCCTCTCTTCATCCCACATAGGGTGATGGCAGTTAAAGTCCCCACACCAGACCATGGAGTCTGTCTCATGTTGGATGATATTGGCCTGCTCCTGTTCAATGAAGTTTTCAATAGCTCGCAGGGATGCCGAGTGTTCACAGTCATTGTAGATATTGAAGATTGTAGTTCTGCCTTGAGGGTGTTTGAGCTGTATTGCCATCACATCATTTGTCCCCTGCAGTGACATCTGTGACCACATGTTGGTGTCTAATGCTGCATTAACTAAGATTGCTGTCCTCTTTGTAGACGTGTTAGTTAGATGAGAAGTAGAATATAGGATGCACCAGTTATGATTGGCCTTTGTATTCCCTAGCGTGTCTATGTATGGTTCCTGAAGCAGTAGTAGATCCCACTCCTTGTGAGCAGCTGAGTTAATAAGGTCATACTATGCCTTGTCCGATTTATTTAAGTTTTGTTGGTATATTCTCAGTCTCATCGGTGTTGGTTCTGTCATGTAAGGCATCAGCTTTGTTCTGGTAAGGGCGGCGCACATTCTCCATCTGTGTCACCCCACTGCCTGGTAGGGCTCTGGTCAGATCCATCAGGTAAGGATACAGCAATGGCATTGGCACCAGTCTGCAAGGGTGCTGGTTGTGGCTGGTGTCTAGTCGGGCAGGTCGCTAGTTCTTGTCTATATGGAAGTGTCATTTGCCTGTATTTGCCTCTGTGGTGCATCACTACTTCCCATCCCTCATCCTGTTGTGGTGTGTGCATTGGCCTAATGGGTGTTGATAGCAGAGGTGGTATCTTGGGTGGCTGTAGGATATGGGTCCATGCCTCCTTGGTGGAGAAGTATGGTATCTGGTTCTCGAGAAGTTTACTGTCTAGCTCTGCACACTTACCTAGGAATACAGGGCATATCCTAGCCTAGCTTGCATGGCCGGTAGACTTGCATAAGATACAGTACAGCTTGTCTTGTTCACAAGTGAGGTTCCTATGTGTTGGAATAATTCGACCGGCATGTGTTGCTGTGTCACATTAGTCACACTTTCTTTGTAATATCCCCATCTGTTTGCAATGAGCCACCATCCTCGCTCAGGCCAAACAGTTTAATCTGCGACCCTCATTCAGCGCACTTTGGAGATTTCAACACTATGGTGGCCACTACAGGTACCACACATGTCATGCTCTTGTGAGCAGGCATAGGACATGTGATTCCACCCTTGATATTTGAGGCATCGAGTGGGCTCCCTTTTGCATTTCTTGGCATATACATGTTTCTGACAAATTATTAGCCCATTTGCAAGTACCTTGTTGGCTGTCTCTGGTGTGGTGAAAGTGAAGAGGGCATGGCTGCAGGTCTGGTTCACTGCCCTGCGCTGCTTGGGCTTAATCCACCTCGCTTTGTCAATTGCACCATGTGGCAGATGGTTGATCTCCTCTACTCCCCTTAACTCTTCTTCTCTCTCTGGACTGAAGTGTAAGGGTATGAACTGAATCATCAATGGGAACATAAACGATCTAATTCTCACATCTGGTGCCAGCGATTCTGTAAATTGTATTCTGTGTCTGGCCTCGTTGAGCTACTTCGCCACATCTTCATTATTAAGTTTAAAGAGTATTCCACCATTGGTGAACCTCCTTGCACTGACAATGGTACACCCCCCTTCTGTATCCATGGCCCTGATAATCTTATTTGCTCGCGCCATTAGGCCAGAGTTGTCCAGGTCTGCTAGTATCCGCTCCCCTGTTGCTGCTGCATCCACCAGCACTTGTCTCTGCTTTATGCCCTCTCTTGCCCAGACCCTGGCATCGAGGGTGGGCATATTAGCTGGCACCTGTTGTGAGGCAGCCGCCTTTACTATTGTGTCGTGGTAGGAGGTGGTGGTCTCATTGATATGGGTTGCTGAGGTAGCGACCATGTTTGAGGCTGTTTGTATTTTTTTCACCACTGCCACCACATCCTCTGTGACTTGACAGGATATCTTGATCATGGTATCTGCAGCTGCAGCGGCCTTGTCAAGCATCTCTGTGGTCTCTGCTACCTTGACTGAGAGCTCATTCCCTTCCACTGCCAAGCTCTCTTTCACCTAGCACATGACCCTCTCATACCTCGTGTCATCCTTGATACTCTCCATCACAAAAGCGATGGAGCATAGTGCATTGATGGCCTGTCGTGACATGCCTTTGTATTGCGTCACTTGCAATATGGCAGTGGATAGGATGTCGGTTGTCCATGATGCACCTGGTATTGTTAGCAAGGTACGTTCAAGATAGAGCTTACCTTCATCGGAGTTTCTGATATCCTGCCCAGGAAGCTCCCTTATCTCTTCCCTGGTGAGGTTTTCCAAGTCCTGCACCACGCCTCTAGTGGCTGGCCGGCCCGCCTGTGCTCTCTTCTCGCCTAAGTCCTCGACTTGCTTCACCTGCTCTGGCTGCTTTTCTTTTGCAGTGTTAGCTGTTGCCCTAGGTTGGATACAACCCTGGGCATCGAGCTTCGACTGAGCCATGGCCATCATCCCCTGCGTCCGCTGTGTGGGTGTGTTCCCACCCCTCGTTCCACTTGCCGAAGCATTGTTCGACATTGGGGCAGGGATTGGTGGGTATTGGTCAGGTTCCTCTGTCAGCTTTTGATCCTTGTTTGAGGAGCAATGGCCTAGGTGCATTTTTGGGGTGTTTTGAGGTGTGGGAATTTTGGTTGTTTGACGTGGTTGTAAGCAAGCAGCGTCCCCATCTTACCTTGGAACATTTTATCATTGTTTTATCCTTGGCCATTACCCTATTGTTTTATATTCAGTCACCTTCTATCATCCTATTCTTAGCCACATTTCTATTATCCTATTTTCATTGTTCTATTCTCGTTTACATTCATTCTATTCTTGATTATTGTGGACAACTCCTGGTATGTTGGTCCAAAGGCCAGTGCCACTTTCTCATAGGTATGTTGATCCAAAGGTCAGTGCCTCCTTCTTTTGAGTACGTTGATCTGAAGATCAGTACTTAATAAAAGGTTTCTCGGTTAAAACATAAAAGGTATGTAAAAACATAGTAAAAGAACTAAATCAGATTTATAGAACATCCATGGAAATAAACCTAGGCAAGGGTAGAATAATAGTTCACGTACACAAACTATTATTCCTACATGTAATTGAAAAGGCACCTGCCAAGGCCCCCTCTAAACAATTCTTTTTGGACATCAACCCAGACAGGCATCCACTTGCCATCATCTTGTCAGAGAACTTGATTAGGCTTTCTTCACACTAAAGTTTTATCACAGTTCTCAGGTTACCTCATTTACAGTTCCAAAACAGGTAGACAGGATACAAAAGTACAGATGAGGAAACTTCATGGCTCCTTACAACAGAAGTTAACAACATGTCAGAACTCATTCAAGACTTTCACAAGTTACAATATACCTGTCCAAACCTAGACCATTATCCATTCCATAAGCACCTTGTACTTTCTTTTCCGTTTACTCTTGCTCATTCTGTTTTCAATTTATTTCCTACTTACAATTCAGCTTCTTCTTTCCATTTTCAAGTCTAACTCTCAATTCCGAATCACTTGTTCAGTTTAGTTCAAATTTAAGTTTTGAAAAAAAAAAGATAACAACAAAAATTATTAAGTCCAAATACAATTTCTATTACCTCACAATATTCCTAATACACCTTCTTG
>QLPI01015052.1:0-14448 GCA_003314275.1 Chroogomphus rutilus | reverse complement strand
GTCCTTGAAGTGGTTCGAGTCGGCGATCCTGCAGGGCAGGACCCTTATGGGTAGATGGATTTGACAAGACTGTATCAATAGTTTATAAGTCCAACTCCAATGACCGAAATCACCCTAGTGAATGAACGTAGACTGAGCGAGCGTAGGGTATAATCCTGAGTAGAACAACAACAACAATACAAACGCCTATTTAAATAGACTCTTTAGTGCCATGGATTCGACGAAGTTCCTCACGCCTCGCAGTTTCTTGTGCTAGTTGCCTTGGGTAGAGGGCGTAGCCAAAGACGTATAAAACAGGGAAAAGCTTTGGGAAGTGGTTAGTTCGGGGAGAAATCGAAGTAAAATGCACATACGATGACCAATGCCATCCAAGCTCTATTAACCGATGGTGGAGGAATGGTTCCAACAAACACAATCCATTCATAGGTATATCCGAGGTGGACTTGATAGAAAGACATCCCAATGATTGCCACGCCTAATGCGATGTGGAGATACTGCTGGGGTGACCGGTAAAGTGTGTAACGGCTGGAGGGAATTTTGATGAAATGGGAGAGGACACCCAGGATTAATTGGACAAAGTAGAGGATGAAGATGATGAGGCCCGTGTTCTACAGTACATGCCCTTAGTGTAGTTACGACTTGGGACTATCTGGACACCTACCATGTGTGGATCGCTGAATGCGGTGACGCCGCCTCCGGAATTGACTGTATCGTTCGTCGCTCGGTATCCGTTCACCCAGCCAATTATGATGATGGGCCCAGCAACAAGGAACTGGAAAAAGACGTGGAGATAGAACCACTTGTCGGTGAATGTGCGTAGATAGCGAGGAATGAGGACTCCAAGGGGCAGGATGACCAAAAAGCCAATTCCGAGGAGGGTAGCATGTTGTCTTGCCTGAAGAAGAATGAGTTTCGGTTGACGAGTCGAGCAACAGTGAAACATACCTCATGTGGAACGGCGTTGATGGACGACATGGTGAGAGGCTGGGGGACAGCGAAGGGATGTTATGTGATGTGCAACCACTCAGCCTTTTTATAAAACCAAAAATGGGATTTCTGTAAAAATAGAATCCAATGGTTTTATTCCCAGTCCGATGGGTCGCGGCAGAGCAATCCAATCGCCTGATCCGCAGCTGATCCGGCTGCGGCTGGATGACAGATTTCACACTCAATACGTTGGCTGCGCACTCTAGCTCTAAACATTAGAACTTATTTGCGTCTTGAGATTTGCGTCTTGGGAATATTGTGAGTGCGACGCAATGGAATGAGTCTTCTCAACGTTGTTCTTCAAGCGTGCAGCGTCTACTATCTAGGGTGTTGTTCGGCTAGGTCTCCTACCGTAGGAGTGCCTTGAGATGTTGTGCCTCCTGCACCTGACATGCTTCCCGATTGAGAAATTTCGGTTGATACAGCTTGAAATGGCTTAGGACCAATGTATAACATTGTGCATCCTTTATACACCCGCGAGGAAGTGGAAGTGTACTTAAGCCGACAGGGTTCGAGAGAATGGGGACCCTCTGGAGTGACCCAAGCAAGAAAGGGAAAGTCCATCCTAGGCAATAGAAAGAGAGAAAAAGCTCCACCCAACCTTCACGCCACTACGGTTACAACGACCTTGCCTTTAGCGCGACCAGTCAGTACACGGTCGTACGCCTTGTGCACGTCGCCAAATGAATACACAGAGTCTACTAGGGGTTTAACTTTCTCTGTTGTGTATAAGTGCCTGGAACTTGTAATATAACAGAAACTCCTGACCTTCTTCGACCAAGTTGCGGATAGACTCCAGATCTGCCTTTTTATTCGTGACTGACACCAACCTGGTCAATATTCTATTTTAATCGTGTCTTACTGCGGTCCATTAACAAGATCTTACTTGTGTGATCGTGGGGTGCCGCCCAAAAATCCAGGGTAAACTGTGGTCTTGAGGAATCCCTCCAGCACTCTACATGCGCCGCCTCCTCCAGAGATGCCGACAGAAACAAATATTCCTTTGCGATCCAGATACGCTGGAGACGACGTGAATACTTCAAGGGATCCAATTGCATCTACGGCTTTTAAACACCACTGTAGTCAAACTGGTCGTTTGGTCTTACCGAATGCGGCGTGGAATTTGGGGTTCGGTGGATTTCGGACAAAGTGTTGGTCTACAGGAGTAAGCTTGTAATCGATCACCTATCGTATAGATTAATTCAGAGGAGAACAAAAATAGAGTCGAGGGCGGTACTTCATCGGCTCCCAGATTTTTTACTAGGTCTACATTGGGAGTGGAACAACTCGACACAACTTTGTATCCCTTCGCTTTGGCAATTTGAATGGCCATACTTCCGACTGAGCTCGATCCTCCATTGATGAATATGGTTTGGCCAGCTTCTAGCTTAGTCAGTCTCAACCCTTGGTATGCTGTTAGCGCTACCAGGGATATGCCTGCGGCTTGATTAAAGTCAATGTTTGTAGGTTTGTGCGTGAGCTGATCGGTATGAACACGAGAATATTGGGCAAGTGCGCCTTGGCCAGTCCTAAGGGTCGTAACTTGGCAGTGACATTCAAAATGTCAAACGCAACCCATCAACTAGAAAAGGAGGCGTACGGACAGGCAGCCATCCGAAAACCTCGTCGCCTTTTTGGAAATCGGTCCCGTTCGGATCGACAATAACACCAGCAAGGTCATGTTCGGCAATGTGTGGACGCCGCGCAATAACATTGGGCAAGACTTGCATTACTTTGTAGCCACTACGAAGAAATCGACTAATTGAGTATCACAGCTGTCTCAGATTGTCTAATAGGAAACAACACACACGGGATTGAGAGCTCCAGCATATATCTATCAAATTCCTCAATTTGTGGCTGATAGACATTCAGGGCTCACACCTTAACTAGGACCTCGCCTTTAGAAAGTTTGGAAGGAACTGGTACATCATCCTTCAAGATTACAGATTGGCGGGGTGATCCCTGTCTAACGACGAGCCATGCCCTCTGTGTCGATGGAATAGAATCTGCAGACATAATATAGAAATTCAAACGGGCTGAAACGGGCAAATTAGGGCTTACTAAACATCACGTGCTGCCACACAGATCGCCTCTGACTAATCACCCACTGAACTTGACGACCCCTGCCATAGATAATGGAGGTGTGCAAATATTCCCAAGCTTGCTCTTTATGGTCAATTCACATTCGGATTTCGTTTATCAGGACATCCTTGACTTCTCAAAAGACCTGGATGTTTCCGTGTTCGATAATGTTGTCACCGCGTTCTATTCTGGTGTTGGATCAGAGGTAGGTCTCCAATCGATATTCTTTATGTTCTTTCATCAGTCAACCTCTTGTTATATAGAGACAAGTTGCTCAGCAAGTGCTAACACAGTTTCAAGAGAACCCGGACGCGTGGCAAAGGGTTCCCAAGGTGCTGGAAGAATCATCTCATCCTCAGTCGAAGGCGAGCCATCATTCCATAGTTTTATCCTCAGACCTCTCACCTCATTGTATTATAGTATCTTGGGTTGCAGATTCTCGAAAAACTCATTCAGATCCGTTGGAAGACACTACCAGAAGCCCAGCGGCAAGGCGCGCATCCGATCTCTAATATTGTAGCTCTGTAGCTTATGTTTGAACAGGAATTCGCAATTTTATCGTGGGGATAATCATGAGGGTAGCTTCGGATCATATAACAATCCGAAAGGAGAAGGCGTATATGAACAAACTAAATCTCATTCTCGTTCAAGTACGTCTTATCTTGGATCGCCAATTGAAGGGTCTCAGCCATAATCCGTCATAGATCCTGAAGCAGGAATGGCCACACAACTGGCCCACTTTCGTCCCTGAGCTTGTGCAGTCTTCCAAAACGAACCTGACACTATGTGAAAACAACATGATCATACTCAAACTGCTCAGCGAGGAAATTTTCGATTACTCGGCTGAGCAGATGACACAGACAAAGACAAAGAATCTCAAGAACCAAATGTGCGGAGAGTTTTCAGAGATTTTTCAGCTTTGCTCGGAGGTGTTGGAAAAGGCTCAAAAGGCATCGCTCATCAAGGCCACATTAGAAACTCTACTACGGTTTCTTAATTGGATACCCCTGGGTTACGTATTTGAGACCACTTTGATTGACATGTTATTGGAACGAGTGAGTGGTTTATATACGTCTTGTTATGGACTCTCAAGTCTACACTTGTAGTTTCTAGAAACTCCAGAGTTTCGCAACGTGACATTGAAGTGTTTGTCTGAAATTGCTGCCCTCAGTGTCGGACCAGAATATGACCCCAAATTTGTTGTCCTCTTTGCAATGGTCATGACATCAATCAACCGAATGATACCCCCAAGCACAAGTCAGCGTCAGGACCTCTTACCTTGTTATATAATTTTGACACGTTTTTTCAGACATTGCAGAAGCATACGAATCCTCGGGTGATAGCGGTCAAGAACTTGTCCTAAACCTCGCCCTCTTCCTATCCAACTTTCTGTCTAATCACCTCCGTGCTGTTGAAACTCCTTCTTCTAAAGACGTCCTTCTTAATGCTCACCTTTACATGGTAAAAATTAGCCAGGTGGAAGAGCGTGAAGTCTTCAAAATTTGTCTCGAGTACTGGCTCAAGTTAGTCGCACCTCTCTACGAGGAACTTCAGGCGCTTCCGATCGGCGATAGTGGTTTATTGATGGGCCTGAACCTCGGTGGTCAATCGGGCATGATCCCAGGGATCAATCTTCGTAAAAACATCTACAAAGATGTCCTTTCCAACTTACGTCTTGTTGTTGTCGAGAGGATGGTCAAGCCTGAGGAGGTTTGTGTGTTTGTAGTCTAGGATCTTTATACCCCTCATCATTTCGTCTTCTCATAGGTACTTGTGGTTGAGAATGACGAAGGGGAAATCGTGCGGGAGTTTATGAAGGAGATCGACACCATCGTTCTCTATAAATCCATGCGCGAGTTACTAGTTTATCTCACCCATTTAGACGTCCAGGATACGGAGAATATCTTGACAGAGAAACTTCAGAAACAGGTCGATGGCTCCGAGTGGTCGTGGCAAAATATCAACACATTATGCTGGGCGATAGGCTCTATCTCTGGAGCAATGAGTGAAGAAACGGAGAAACGATTCTTAGTCACTGTTATTAGGGAGTTACTGGGTTTAACGGAAGCCAAACGCGGCAAAGACAACAAGGCAGTGGTGGCCTCGAACATCATGTATATTGTTGGACAGTATCCTCGGTTCCTCAAAGCTCATTGGAAGTTCCTCAAGACAGTGGTGAATAAACTCTTTGAGTTCATGCACGAGACCCATGAGGGTAAGTTACTCTTTCAAGAGCTGGTTATAGGCCTGCATACAGTGCTCATTTCATTCGAAGGTGTCCAGGATATGGCTTGTGACACTTTCATTAAAATCGCACAGAAATGCAGACGTCATTTCGTCATCCAACAGGCGGGTGAGAGTGAGCCGTTTGTAGAGGAGATTTTACGTTCTCTGGCTCATATAACTGTGGATCTGTCGCCACAGCAGGTCGGTCTTCTTGTACTATGGTAGCGCTCCATTCACTCACCATAGTTTAGGTCCATACTTTTTACGAGGCAGCTGGCTACATGATCGCTGCTCAGCCAAATCGCACAACCCAGGAGAAGCTCATCGTAAAACTCATGGAACTTCCTAACGTTGCTGTTAGTTCTATAACATTTTTTTTTTTTTGTGCTTGACTCCTTTTCTAGTGGGACGCACTAATGACACAAGCGTCCTCCAATGTGGATGTTCTCGGTAACCAGGACAATGTAAAATTTCTTTCTAATGTCCTAAAAACAAATGTTTCGGCGTGCACCTCTATTGGACCCTTTTATCTCCCTCAGATCGGCCGGATTTTCCTCGACATGCTCGGCTTGTACAAAGCCGTCAGTAGCCTTATAAGCGAGACGGTGGCTCAGGAAGGTCTGATTGCGACGAAAACACCAAAAGTCCGAAGCTTGCGGACGATCAAAAAGGAGGTCCTTAAATTGATGGATACTTACATCAAGAAGTCGGAAGACGCGGAGGGTGTGAATCAGAACTTCATTCCGCCGTTATTGGATGCCATCCTTGGTGACTATAACCGCAATGTCCCTCCAGCTCGGGATGCAGAAGTGTTGAATGTGATGTCCACGGTTACAAACCGTCTGAAGGCTAGTAATTTCTTCCGTGGAAATTTTTTCCCTCTAAATGTCCCCCAGGAACTTCTTGTCCCACAAATTCCAGCAATATTAGACGCAGTATTTGAGCCGACACTGAATATGATTAATCAGGATTTCTCAGAATATCCCGAGCATCGTGTAGGTTTTTTTCGAATGTTGCGCTCCATCAACCTTTATTGCTTTCCCGGTTGGTTACTTTTCGCTTTAAAAGAAACAAAGGACACTTACATGTCCTGCATATCTGTAGCCCTTCTTGCCCTTCCACCCCCGCAATTCAGGTTACTGATGGACAGCATTATCTGGGCAATCAAACACACCATGCGGGACATTGCAGATACCGGGTTGAGCAGTCAGTGAATTGATTACTCTCATGCTAGATCTCTGCCTACCTCTTAATTTTCAGTTTGCTTGGAACTCGTCGAAAACTTTGCCGAATCTGACCCGGGTATAGCCAATGCCTTCTATCAGCAATATCTCCTTAGCACGGTGCAAGATATCTTGTTCGTATTGTCGGACAGCGACCATAAAAGTGGTAGGTTTCACTTTGCCGTATGTGCCCGTCACATTGCTCACAATGATTCATTCTTCGGTAGGCTTCAAGTCTCAAAGCCTTTTGCTTGCACGCCTGATCCAGTTGGTGGAGGAAGATCAGGTTCAACAACCGTTATTCGATCCTGCAACAGTGTCCAATCCTTCCATGACAAACACTCTGTTCATGCGTGAATATTGCGTCAACCTTTTACATACCGCATTCCCGCATCTGCAAAGGTGAGTTTCATTACCCGATCGGATGGTTATCATGGTGGATAAAATCCATCCCTAGAGTGCAAGTAGAGCGATTCGTCCAGGCGCTGGCTGAACAACACAAGGACATTGTTCGCTTTAAACTAACATTACGAGACTTCCTTATCTCACTGAAAGAGTTCTCCGGCGATGACAATGCGGAATTGTACCTCGAGGAGAAGGAGACAGAAGCTCAGCAACGCGCGCTGACGGAACGTGCGGCGGCCATGCGTATCCCCGGCATGTTGAAACCCTCACAGTTAGAGGATAAAGATGAGGATCTGGACGTTTGAGGTTTTTCTTCATGTTAGTTTCCTTGACACGGGGCTGTCACTTCACGAACCTTTGTATTCCAGCACGCTGAGGTAGTTGTAGCCATACTTATTTTCAGATCTACGGAGAAAAAAACGAACAGGGTTCGCAGCAATTAGAAGTTATGGTTCGCGTATAATAAATAAATATAACACAATAAGTTGAAATGAACATTGATATATATGATGTATACACATGGTATTATTTCGTTGGTCTGATTAATCCATGTTGACTCTGAGACGTGAACGTTAGTGGGTTGGGTTTTCCTCATCAGAGAGTGATTTACCCATGCCTGCTCCTTAACTACCCACACCTTTTTACTCTTATCCTTTTCCGAAACCTCACGCAGCTTGACTTCAAGCGCATTCTTCTTCACACCGAGGGGTTTGAGGTCTTGGAACAAAGAGTCTAGTAACACCACAAAGGAATTAGTGGTAGAAGCACCAATTTTATCCAGGAGGAGGGGGACATGTGCATCAGGGAAACTGGTCTTAGGGGGCAGTGCTGAATTCAGGGCTTTCCGTTTCCCAACTGCATCGTCTGTTGATAGTGGCATTTTGGGAAGAAGTCGCTCTGGCACGGCGGGTATCAAAAACAAGCCATCGCCGTCCTTGACTGAAGGATTATTCTGTTTATTGAGGATGATGGGTTCTGAAACGAACGTGAAGGGGTCTAACGGGAATGGAGTGTCTGTTTTCATCATGCAACAGAAGGAATGATTGAGGGTATGTTAGGCGTTCACAGCGTAAAGGCTCACCATTGAATAGTTGTATTCGCATCATTTTGAATGGCTCATAATCACACTCCCCAATTTCCTTCTCATAAACAGGTCCTTTCTGGAATGGAATGAGTGGGATGATTTTTCGCTTTTTGTTTGAGGGTTCGCTAGACTCCGCAGACTTTCGCTTGGTATTGGTATCAGAGTTCGTGGGTGGTGTCATGGGGTCATCATCAGGTATGCTCGTAGAAACAGAATCAATTTCTACATCATCACCGTCGACGAGCCAGTCGTCCAGGTCTGACCCTGCGCTGGATCGATCGCCTTCGTTTGACTCATCTTGAGACTCTACATCGTCTGCGCTCCCCTCCTCCTCCTCCCACTCAGCATCACTGTCGTGGTCATAATCAAAAGTGAGTAAATCTCGTGCGAACGGTGTACGGGGACCAATAGCTTCAGAACTCTTAGTCCATGTGCCTGGGGAAGAAAATAAAATCGTAAATAAAGAGTGAGCCACTACAAGAGAGTCTGACCGATATATCCCGGCCTATTATTCTCATGGAAAACAAAAACTTTTGCAGGGATTTTCCGCCTGTTCCTCAGAAGTGCCGTAAGCTTTCGGGTAATCCTTTGATCTCCCTGAACCTCTGCATCATTGAGATGGTGCATAACTCTGCGGACACAATGCTTGGGTTCTATTTTGAAAACTCTTCTGGCGACAAGCGTACGAGCGATCGGTTGTAGTGATGGTAACTGCGACCACACAAAAGACTGCAATACCTCTGTATGAGTCTGTTCAGCATCAATTTAAGGCATATAATAACTAGCTGAAATCAACCTTGTGCACTCAAATGTGAAACATCCTCATCTTTGTTATCCACGTCCATGGACATGGGTTTATCCATTGGATGTATTTTTTCACCGTCAACATCAATGACACCTGACGCTTCCTGGGATTCAAGACCTAGTTGTACTCTGCGTCGCTTTTGTTGTTGAGCGACGAAATAGTTTATAGGAGCCAAGCGTGCATCTTTCTTCACCACAAAAGATTTGAAGGTGAGCTCAAATTCACTTGGCTGAGCCTGAGTGGTTCTAGAGGTGGAAGATTCTGCTTGTGTGGGGTTGAACGGTCTATTGGGTCTAGCCGCAGCAGACTTGAAGAAATTTGCAAATACGGCCGCAGACTTCTTTGTGGCCTAAGAAAGGGAAACGCTCCAGGTCAGTCATTAATGGCTAACACAACAGGCGAAAAGGAAAGAACCTCTGCGACCTTCTTCTCTTTCTCGGCTTTGATAACTTTTTTCTCCTGCTTCTCCTTTTCCTGAAGCGTGAGAGCAATATCAGCTGAATCCTCCACCACATGCGACGATATGTCAGAAAAACCCACTTTCGCTAACGTCTCAGGGTCAAGAGCTTTTTTGAGCCGACCGGTTTTTTTTGAACTCGATTCTCGCGATTCCGAGGCCTAGCGATTCAGTTGGTCAAACGGACTGTTGAGAAGAAAGAAGCATACCTCGCGGTTCTTATCTTCTTGTAATATATTGGGACCGCGATCGTCAGCGTGAAGTTCGGTAGTGGTCTCCTTGCCTTTGGATATCTTGTTGTTCTTCCCGTTCTGAAGTACCGACTCTCTCTCGCCCTCGGGAAGAGCGTCGAACATAGTTTGCAAATGCTGCTTGACCTACAACGAGCACATCAGCGACGCAGAAAAAAATGGGTAAAGGTTTGCTCACCGCAACTCTCTCCTGAAACCGCTGGGATACTTTATCACTCATAGACTTGGGCAGCCAATCCATATTCTTCACTTCCCATCTCCAGATACACAGTCCCGCTGGAGGCTTCTCCATCTCAACGGTTATACCGTAGTTGACGCGTTCGGCAACTGCTTTGATGGCGTGCTCCACCACGGAGGGTGTAAGACGGCCACGGGCCTCCGGGTCAGAATCTTGCGACGATGACTCTAAATGTGGAGGGAGAAGTAGTGACTGGACGTTCTTCGCCAACGTTATGACAGATTTGTCGCTACACGTGTGTTCAATAATGCAATACGACGAGTAAGGGGTCGTTCGATCTACCTACCTTTCTTGTACCAGCTTTGCGATGAGGGGGAGATGGGCTTCGGGAATAGAGGAAAGAGGGCCGCTGATTTCTTTGATGCACTCCCGAAAGTTCACGATTTCTACGAAATTCTCTGTTGAATATTGCCTACTCAGCGAGTAGCACAGACACCACACACCTTGCATCGTCTCTGATAAATTCTCAAAGGAAAGGGGTTTTTGTTTAAAGAGAACTTTGCCATTCTTTAATTCCGCCAGGGAAGACGCAACTTTGACTTTGTCTGCTTTCGCTGAGTGGTATACTCAATACTAGAGAAATCTAATTACACGAACTTGTCAAACCTGAGGTCGTCACTGATTTTTCAGGTGTCACTAACGGGACTTTTAGAGGTGAGTATACTTGGGGGAATGCTCGAAATACCTTGGTTGAGGTCAGAGCTGACGAGGCTCATGGTGTGGAGAGAAAGCGCGGAGTGAGGTGACAACGCGTGACTTGTGACGTGCAATCAAGTCCACGGTAAGCAGAATGTTCCTCAAACCGCAAACCAACAAAGAAACCGCCCAGAGGCA
This sequence comes from Chroogomphus rutilus, assembly GCA_003314275.1. Taxonomy (NCBI): domain Eukaryota; kingdom Fungi; phylum Basidiomycota; class Agaricomycetes; order Boletales; family Gomphidiaceae; genus Chroogomphus; species Chroogomphus rutilus. The sequence goes on along the minus strand of QLPI01015052.1, from coordinate 3,856 downwards.
TGTCGTTGATCCTGCCCTGCAACCTTGGGTAGAAAAATAGTGAGTGAACCGTGTGGATATTCGTGTTTCCGCGTCTAAACGAATGCACTAGCCGACCAAAGACCATCGAGGAGATTTCTGCGCAAGAACACACTGTGGCCGTGCTAAGAAAGACGTTGACCTCTTCAAATGTACGCATCTCGGTGATTGTACCAGAATACATCTTAGTATTTTGTAGTTGCCTCATACACTATTCTACGGTCCCCCTGGCACAGGGAAAACGTCTACCATCCTTGCCTTGGCCCGACAACTCTTTGGGTGAGTAACAACTTCTACAGACCATAGTAACATCTTGAAAGCTTGCATCCATCAGTCCGGATAATTTCCGCAATCGGGTCCTAGAGCTGAACGCATCCGACGAACGGGGAATCACTGTTGTCCGCGAGAAGATCAAAACGTTTGCGAAACAGACACCCAGAGCTGTAGTTTCGTCTGAAGGGAGAGCATACCCATGTCCACCCTACAAAATCATCATTCTTGACGAGGCCGATTCAATGACGCAGGATGCACAGGCCGCACTGAGGCGGATCATGGAGACCTATGCCAGTATCACGAGATTCTGTCTTGTCTGTAATTATGTTACAAGGTCTGCACACTGCACTGGCACCTGTTTTCTTGCCGTTCTGAAGAACACAACAGAATCATCGAGCCGCTGGCATCGCGATGTTCAAAGTTTCGATTCACGCCACTTGATGACACTTCAACACGTTCGCGTATAGAATACATTGCTCAGCAGGAAGCAGTCGGGGTGTCTCCAGAGGTCAGTAGACGCGTCTATGTATGCGACATGTCTCCAACGTGTCTGGCCAGGTCATCTCCACTCTCATACAGACATCCGGGGGCGATCTTCGTCGCTCCATAACCTACCTACAGTCTGCACAGCGTCTCTCAATGTCGACCTCACCTTCAATACCCATCACAAGCAAAGATATCCAGGAAATTGCGGGGATTGTGCCGGACGAGACAGTGGAGAACCTGGCGCGTGTCCTTGGGGTTGAAATCATGGAAGGACATTCTATGGAGGTCGATAGTGGAGGGAGAGCGCGAGGGTTCGATGGCGTGAGAACGCAAATACGAAACTTGATGCGGGAGGGATGGGGCGCCGGACAACTGCTCTCCCAGGTGACTCGTTAGTTGGCTGGCTATGTAATCTGAACTGACCAATCACAGTTACATGACCTGATCATTCTGCATCCCACGATCACCTCATTGCAAAAGTCAAAATGTGCACTTGCATTCGCGGAGGCAGATAAGGCCCTGTGCGACGGCGCAGACGAAGAACTGTGGATTCTGGAAGTAGCCTTGCGGGTGTGGAAAGCATTGGGGTAAAGGGAACCATACAACATAGCATTGTAATTGGGACTATAAGGTAGTAATAGTACACGGACGGCGGCGAACCCATAAGGGGAAGCATATGGCATACGGCTGGTAGCACAAGTCAAGGAAAAACAGGATAGGGAAAAGAACAATAAAGTCTATTGTGGTGCATCACTTCTTCGGAGAGGCCGGCTTAGAGGACGGGGCGGCTTTTGACGCTGGTTTGGCGGAGGAGGCAGACTAGGCAAGGATAAGCCAGGAAAAGGATCATAAAGCACGGGCGAAACAAACCTTGCGCTTACTCGCAGGTGCTGCGGCGGACGCGGTTTTCTTCTTTGGCGTCGATTTGGTCTTGGCCGCAGGCTTCGCCTTTGCGGAGCCCGTCATGGCCTGGAGCAGGGTAAGCATAGTATGGGACACAAGGAAGAGAACACACCTTCTTGGCGGGTGCCCGCTTCGTAGAGGTCTTCTTTGCGGTTGCGGGCTTGGTAGTCTTTTTCACCAGCGGAGTAGTCTTCTTGGCCGCTGGGGTCTTCTTTACTGCCGTAGTTGTCTTCTTGGCGGATTTCGTTGCAGCCTTGGCGGGAGCAGACTTCGAGGCAGCGGGCTGGAAAACGTGAGGAGGTAGCAGGACGGAAGCGATAAGGCATACCTTCTTGACAGGGGTAGGCTTGGTGGGTTTGTTCTAGGACAGGTGAGTGTTAGATCAGACGAGCAAGCAGCGACGCACTTCTTTGGCTGCATCGGAGGAACTCCTCTTTGGAGCAAGCTTGACCTGCAGCACGTCGGCATATTGTCAACACAAAGGGGAGCGGCGTACCTTGCCCGAGGGACCTGCCGACAATGGTAAGCGAGACACGATGGGAGACGAAGAAAGACGTACCCTTAGGGAGCACAAACGTGCCCCTTTCCGCGCCGTAGGCGATGGAGCGGTTGATGTTGCTAGTGACTGAGGCAGTGACCTCCATCTTGTATTTTTCCTCAATATACTTCTTGATGGTCGGCCTGCTTACGCCCGTCCGGTCTCCCGAATCCGCGATGCATGCCTGGAGACAGTTAGCGATCCCATTACCGGCGCGCATCAGAAAGAGGAGCGGCCTACGCGGATAATATCAGCAAATGGAGGGTGCGTGGCCGCCTTCGCAGAGGTCTTTGCCTTGGTGGTCTTGGTCTTGGAAGCGGTGGTCTTCTTGGTCTTGGGCTGCGCGGCGGACATTGTATTGGATGCTGGATGCTGGAGCGATGTATGTGTGTGGGGAGTCTTGAAGGTTCTGGCGCGCCTGGCAGAACATATACAGGTTGTCACGTGCTTCACGTGACCACACGCGTTGAACCTTAATCTCTCAAAACCTTATTTCATTTTCCTTGCCGGTCACATGACTTGCAAAACATGGTATTTTCTATTTCCGTCCGTAAATACACCGCATCATGCGATTTTGAATGTGCCGTTTGTTTGCACCCGTCCACTCTGTTTCAATGGCACCCATTCCTCTGGGTCGGCGCTCGGGCGTACCGGGAGCGGCGACGCCACCGTGGGTCCGCGCACCATGATCTGAACCCTGGTCAATAATGAACATGATGGTTAGAGTGAAGCACAGACCTCTCCTACAAAGTCGCCCCCCGTCTCCACGCTCGATTCCAGCACCCTGACCAGCTTCACCTCCACGTTGATCGCAGGCGGGCCGACGTGAGCCAGGGTGACATGCGGCTCAGCGTCCCCTGGGAATGACTGCAGGTCGAGTGGGTGCGACGCCATGACTGGCCCACACACCAATGGATGTGTGTGCGCATTGACAATGGGAATGGAAAATGCGATCCGCGCTGGCTCTACCGCCGCCGCTTCCAGGGGTCCTGTGCAGCACGGTCAAGTCGCGTCCACAGCAACCGCCAGGCTCACCTTTTGATACGACGACCCCCCGCAGACTCACCCCTAGCCTGCCCAGAATTTCGGCCCTTGCGCCGTCGAAAATCAAGTTATCCCAAAACGACACTTTGGTTAAGAACCCTTCCTGAAGGCCATACACCTTGTGCTGCCATGCGAGACCAAACAGAAGACTCCCGCGTGCCGCTTTGAGGATCAGGCCAGCTAGTGGCTTCAGGTACTCTGGTGTCCTGTAAAGTTATGAGTCCATCATCATAATACTTGACAAACTCGACTGTGCACACATGAATAGTATTGTCGGTGACGCCGCCGACGCCTCGCAGGCTTCGAGTAACTGGGAAGGCCATGATGTTTTGGAAGCTTCCGTCATATCAGGGCCATGCCTCATCAACCACGCCATCGTACTCACCGCTGGCATCCGACTCTAAGGGCACAGGGAGCGAAACGAAGTTGGCCCCTATGAGAACTTAGTGAGCCCAATTAATTTCCAAAAAAAAGACTCTCGGAACCTTCGTAGAGAGCCGTGTACGCCAAAGCACGACCAAAGGGCGTCGTTATCGAGAATACCGAAAGCAAAGTGTCGGCAGGTGTGATGGGTGCAGAAGGAAACAGGAGACG
>QLPI01015051.1:0-11911 GCA_003314275.1 Chroogomphus rutilus | reverse complement strand
TGCCGAGTGGCAACAAAGAGTGAATGTCCTGAAGGTAAACAGGCAAGGGGAAGGAAGGGGAATAACAGAATGACAAAGGATAGAGGGGATAGGATGAGGAAAGTGAACCAAACGATGAGCCAAATGTACCGGACCGAGAACATGTACTGGCGAGGGATGCCTTGTTACTGGTGTGTGGGACTAAAAGGCAAGGGTTGTTCGGTCGGTACTACCGAGTGAACCAGAGCTTGGAATCAGGGGCTTGACAGGTATATACATATAGCTACCCCTTGTATTATCTACTGTCAGGTCTAAAGACAAGGGGTTAATTGAAAATGAAGAACAAGGGAGTTAGGTACATTGTGATCTCTAGAGACACCTACCATGAGGGTGGAACCATGGTTATGGAATTGCAGGAGTTCAGGATTGCAGAACTTCAGGTTATCAGGAAGGAATCATGGAAAGATAGTTGGGGGATCATTCCTGATAATTGCAGCTGGAAAATCCCTGGAAAGTTGCAGGTGGTTGTGGGAACTTGTCAAGAACACAATACCAAGCCCTGGTTTACTCGGTAGTACTGACCAAACAACCCTTACTGTTTAATCCCATACACCAGTGACAAGTCATTCCTTACTAGTACATGGTCTCAGCTTGGTACATTCAGTTCATCATTTGGTTTACCCTCCTCATGCCATCCCCTCTATTCTTTGTTACTCTTTCATTTTCTATCCTTCTCTTTACCTGTTCCCCCTCAGGACATTCAGTATTTACTTATTATTCACTCATGGCCCTATTGTTTTATATTTGGCCACTTTCTATTGTTCTATTTTCATTCACCCTCTCATTATTTTATTCTTGGCCATATTTCATTATTCTATTCTTGATCATTGTGGACAATACATCCACATGTTCTTCATACCCTTTTGTTCTCCATTTCTTATGCCACCCTGATTCCACACCTCACTTCTTAACCTATATAAGTAGCAAATATATGTAGATAGTTCTTCACTCTGAATATCGACTAGGTTTATGCCTTCTTGTCTTCCCTCCTCCTGTCTGAAGTCCTTTACTCGAGCCAACACTCTCAGCACTCTCCTGGGTTTCCCTTCTGTTCCAAATTAGTGGCACACATGGAAAGTAGGACACAATGTATGAGTATGTTGAAGCCAAGCTACTCCAATTGGTCTACAGGACTTGGCCAATTCCCACAAGTATCATGAAGTCGGCATTATGTCAAGTCCATGTACCGATACCCATCCGTCGGCAGTACCGACCAAGCAACCATCCTAGTTCCACGTCCAAGCGACCATGCTGCATGCATATCACTTGAAATGCCGGTCTCGGCTCGGTACATCCACCACCCACACGCCCTCCCCTCGGTCCGTTTCACCTCGGGACTTCCTGTCAAGTCTACGTACCGAGGTCCTGGAGATTCGCCAGTACCGACCAAACAACCATCCTACATCCACGTACAAGTGTCCACGCCGCATGCATGTCACTTGATACCATGTTCTCGGTTCATCACATCCGTCATACTATCCGTTCGTTTCTCGATCCGCCCCACCTCGGTACTTCCTACCCCTTGTGTTATCCTCGGTTACAGTCATTGTTTTATACTCAGCCACTCCCTATTGTCCCATCTCGAATCACAATCCTATTATCCTGTCTTTTATTGTTCTATCCCCGCTTTGCATTCCTTGTTCTAATTTTGTTCATTGTGGACAACAACCACATGCTCTGCATACCTTGTTATCCCACATTCCTTATTCCACATGTCGCTTCTTAACCTATATAAGTAGGACATGGATGTACATACTTCCTCATTCTGGGTATCGACTAGGCTTAGGCCCTTCTACCTTCTTCCCTCCTGTTAAGTCCTCGACTCGGGCCGGCATCTTCAGCATCCCCCTGAGTATCTGTCTGTTGCAAATACAGTGGCACGCACGGCAAGTAGGGCGCAACGCACGAGTACATTGAAGCCAACGCCACTACTCTTGGCCTGCAGGACTTGGCCATAGTCCGCCCGACCTTTCGACAACACCCCTCGGCAGTACCGAAGTCCGTCAGTATCCGACTCCTGACACTTCCTGTCCTTGTACTATCCTCGGTTACCAGCCTTGTCTTATAGTCTGGCACCTCCTATTGTCCTATCTTTGGACACATTCTATTATCCTGTCTTTTATTGTCTCATCCCCGCGTTGCATTCCTTATTCTAATTTTATCCGTTGTGGACAATAACCACATGCTCTGCATATCTTGTTGTCCCACATTCCTTATTCCACATGTCGCTTCTTAATCTATATAAGTAGGACATGGATGTACATACTTCTTCATTCTGGGTATCGACTAGGCTTAGGCCCTTCTACCTTCTTCCCTTCTGTTAAGTCCTTGACTCAGGCTGGCATCCTCAGCATCCCCCCGAGTATCTGTCTGTTGCAAATACAGTGGCATGCATGGCAAGTAGGGTGCAACGCATGAGTACGTTGAAACCAACGCCACTACTCTTGGCCTGCAGGACTTGGCCATAGTCTGCCTGACCTTTCGACAACCCCCCTCGGCAGTACCAAAGTCTGTCAGTATCCAACGCTTGACACATTATTACTATAGTGCTTGGCCCACACATTGTTGGCAGTACCAGTGCCTGACAGAACTGTAATAGGTTTATTTAGGGGGGCAAACCATCACACTAAGTTAAGCTATCACACACTTATGGGACAACTATAAAATCTAAGCTACCAGAGGTAATTTATAGTTTTGGATCTGACAATCATATCTCCTCTCACTAGGTTGCTGTCTTTTGATTGTATGTCTTTTTTGTGTCCAGTTTATAATCACAATAAAATCATACCATGATCTCATTTTGAATACAGAACAACGAGTACTATGAGAACTTTGAATCCCTTTCCAGACTTAATGAATTTGACTCAAAGTATGACCTTGAGTGTAACTGATACTTCTATCAGTAGTAGTAAACTTGTGCATGAGAAACAACTACTTACCTAATCTGGTAGAGCTAAATGGTATGTGCCATTCCTTTTATTATATACAATTATTAACAATGGTGTCTACCTCAAATAGGCAAAAGCATGATCTTCTCTTTGCTAAAGCTCACTACATAAGTTGCACTATGAATGCTTTCCTAAAACCAGATGCTATGTTAAATTTATGCATAAGCTTTGCTTTCTGAGTTGGACCATGTATTCAGCAAATATTCACTGCAGGAGCATCTTCAACCTTTGGATCATCCAGAGTCCTATCCTTACCAGACAGTGATGATAGTGAAATCTCCTAGTCAATGTTATAACTTTTATTTATTGCTTTTCTCACTATCATCAACAGGTATAAATGTTATCTTAAGATCTACAAATATTTGTGCAACAACTCCAGGTTACCTAATTTCAAACAGAACTCCTCAAAGAAGATGCTATAGTCTTGTGTAAAATTGAGAAGATTCTGAGTTCCAGGTTTTCCTGATGTACAGCAGAGGTTAACATTCTACTATCATTTGCAGATTAGGGATGGCCTTTCTACTGCTTGCTCAGATGATATCATTAAGATTAAGAACCAAGTAAGGGAAAAGACCACTGGAACAGTATTTTCAGGGAAATCAGAAAAGAGAAGAATGCTTGACTTGTAGTTGAAACTATTGTTAGGACTTGAATTTATCATTATTCAGAGTACTACTATTTATTTTAGTGATTGGCATGGGTAACCCCTGGGTATGGGTACCCATGGGTTTAATAGGTATTGTTTTTACCAATGGGTTTAACAGGTATTGTTTTTACCTGTGGGTTTAATAGGTATTGTTTTTACCTGTAGGTTTAACAGGTATTGTTTTTACCCATGGGTTTAATGGGTAGTTGTCAAGTATATGATACTGAGCCTTGGTGTTAGGAACCATATGCCGGCATGCCTGACTATTCATTTCAGCCCGCTTAGCCCAACTACGCCCTCACTCACCTATTCAACTATTAAGCCCTCAGCCCATGGACTATATGCACCTTGTGTATCCATCTTGGTGTCACATGCTCCTGTCAATTCACTCCACTCATTTACATCAAACTCCATATACTCACAATTCCATTATCACTTCATTTACATTTAATATCCTTTCATTTACATTCTGCTCCACTTTCATTTATTCACAATTCCATTCTATCTCTTATATCTGATCTGTTATTATGTTCCTTATAGGGTAACTCTGTTGGGTGTTGTTTGGCAAGGTAAACTAAGTTTCTATGGGGTTTCCCACGCTAGAATATTGGAGAGTCGACTGTAAAAATAGGGTTATAATCCATGGAATTTACTATGATTTTAGATATATTTATCACTACACAGATTATTGTTGTGCTATTGGTGTTCTACCCTAGGCTAAGTCCCGGGTTTCACCTCCGCTTAGGTGCCATTCTGGGGAACCGGTCTGGGTGCCAAAGCGCCAGAATAGAGATTTGTACTCCTCCCACAAGGTAGATGACAAATATAGTGATGAAGATTAATAATATATAATGTTATGAACCCAACTGTGGCTCCAAGTATTGGTATGATGAGTATCAAGTGTTTTGATCCTAAATGGGTAGGTGTGCATGATGAGATTATGAGCAAGTTACAGTAGGATTGAAGAATTCTCTAGGCAGCTATTTAATTTATCTCCTCAGTATAGTCAATAACTGAGTGTATATTCAGAAAATATACCTATTTAATTTATCTTACAAAAGAATAAAAAGAAAATTAGCCTTAAAGGCTTATACAATATATTATACAACTCACCTCCTCAGTATAGTCAATAACTGAGGAGGGAGGCTTTGTGCGGGTTGTGTCTCACCTGCATATACCCTGCAACCGGCCCTTGACCCTATCGAAGGTTTGAGCCAGGCTGCTGGTTCCAAATCCAGGGAGCCGGCCATGCTAGTCGCGTCGTGCGTGGACAGGCGCCCATAAGTAGCGTACATAGTAGAATACGAATAACTCCCTCAATAATGAGGGTAAAAATACAAGGAAAATTGAGAAAAATAAAGAGATAAAAAGCGCACTAAATGGTACCGAAATCGATGTAATATTACAATATATTGAGGTTGGTCTCTCAGGGGTGAGATGCTAGTTTGCACCCAACAGATACTAGAGTACTGGATGGTGTCTGCAGACCTTCAAGATACTGATGAGGCCAAAGGGGGTGAAGAAGTGGATTCAGGGGGTTTTGCCCAAGGCAGCGAGTGAAGGATGTGCCCTCACTGCCCTTGTTTAATTGTTTTGCCGCTCTGTCCATAGATTCTGATACCGAGAATACAACCCAGTATTCAGATGATGGTGCCTCAGCTGCAAGTGATAAAGACACTCCCGAGCCGACTCCACTGAAACCACTATTCCCCCCCCCTTAGGTTGAAACATTGGAAACATAGTCTCCCAAAACAATATGTGGTCACCTCCACCCCCTCGCCAAACTCGCTGAACCTCAAGGTAGAGATACAGACTACCGACACAGCCAAATTCAAAGGTGTAACCACCCTACTAGATAGCAGGGCCACTGGACTGTTCATATATCGAAATTTTGCAGTCATGGAGAGGTTGACCTTACACCTGTTGACTCTACCCATGACAGTGTACAACATTGATGGTACCACAAAAGAAGGAGGAGTGATCCGACACGTGGTCAATGTGATCTTATGCTACCAAGATCACTCAGAACGGGCCATGTTTGCTGTGACCAATCTAGGGAAGCACAAGATAATCCTTGGCTATCCCTGGCTCTGCAATCATAACCCCGAGGTCAACTGGCATATACAAGAGGTCATGCTGAGTCAGTGCTCTGCCTAATGCCACACCTGTCAGGTCAAGTTGCAGAAGGAATGTTGGGAAGAAATGGCGATTCAGGCTCTCCAGACCAGCCCCTTGCCAAACATGACAGTTGATGAGTTGGAAGACTATGAGAGCACCAATGACAGTGTGCCCTTCCTCGAACCAGGGGATCACCTTTTCACAACCATAGCCCCCCCAAACATCCCGATTGGGACTATTGCAGCAGCCACAACCACACAACAGCTGGCTGAATGAGCACTCCAGAGTACCCCTCCTAAAGAGAAAGGGGTGATCCCACCCTATCTCCAAGACTTTAATGATCTCTTCGAGAAGGAGTCCTTTGACTCCCTCCCTGAGCAAAGGATGTGGGACCATGCAATTGAACTAGAACCGGGTGCAAAAATCTCAGCTTGCAAGGTATACCTGCTCTCTCCAAGTGAACAGCGAGAACTGGACGAGTTCCTACAGGAAAATATCTGCACGGGTCGCATCCACCCCTCCAAATCCCCTATGGGTGTTGTGACAAATGGTGGAAGGAATGGAGAGAAGGGAGTGAGGGGTGAGAAAAGGACAAAAACATGTTGGACACACATTTAATTGTATGACAAGAAAGAATAGTGTAAAATAGTGTACAGAACAGGTATTAGTGAGCATGCAGTGGAAAGTAGTGTAGTACATGGACTTACTAGTAGTTACCGTGCGAGAGATAGAAACCGGCGGTGACTTAGACGCTAAGTGCCTGGATGATCAGGAGATGTAGGGGCCAGAAGAGCCAAAATGTATGGAATATGGAAGGAGACAAAGGGAAAGCAGATAGGAGGAGACAGAAGGAACATAGGGGAAGAGACTCACATGGAAAGGAACAAGAATTGAAGGAACCGGGGCGCATATATGCAGTCACTGAGGACAGATGACTGAGAAACAGGAGAATGAGACATGAGACATGACTCAGAGAGGCAATAAATGCTGCAGACAAGAAGGGAACAAAGGGAGAAGTAGTTCTATTCAAATGGCACCACTGACAGGTGTCATATCTCTATGAAGATTCCATTGGGGCAGCCCACAGTGGGCCGACCCTGTATATTCTCCAAGGAATCTGTTAATTACAGATCATATTTTAGTTACAGGATTTACTTGTATAAAGAGAAAGTAACTAGGACAAATAATACCAGTCTCTCATACTGAAAAACCCCCTACACTTATATTTGATATCTACTCGACACACTCACATGACGTCAATCCACATTGGGTCAAATCACCTCTCGTCATCATTCAAGGCTGTGGACCCAGCGGGGATAACTATATAGGTGCTATATATCATGCTCACGCCTCTATTGACCTGTGTCACTATTGTGGATCACCCACAATCAATCTACACGACTTTCAGTCAGATCGCCGCCAGCTCCTCGGACCAGCGCTTACATATGATTGACCCACCGTGTGTCGTCTGCATAAGAGCATATAATTACATAGAAAATTAGCTACACATCCTATAGCTACAATTCCTTGTACCATAGTAGCTAGTCCATCTACCAACCATTATCCCCCATCACAGTATTTAAGAATGGGAAGCCCCGTGTTCTTCATTAAGAAAAAGGATGGCTCCCTTCGACTGGTCCAAGACTACCGGGTACTCAATGTGATGACAGTGAAGAACTGATATCCCCTCCCCATCATCTCAGAACTTATTGCGCAACTTCAAGGGGCCAAGTACTTCACGAAGTTAGATGTGCAATGGGGGTTCAACAACATGCAGATCAAGGAAGGTGACAAGTGGAAAGCAGCATTCCGCACAAACTGAGGGCTTTTTGAGCCTCTTGTCATGTTCTTCAGCCTCACCAACAGCCCTGCAATGTTCCAGACCATGATTAACGACATCTTTCAGGACCTTGTGATGGAAGGGCATGTGTGTGTCTACCTGGATGATATCCTCATCTTCACTGAGACTCTTGAAGAGCATCGACAGGTTGTCCGAGAGGTCCTTGAATGGCTGAGGGCCTACAAGCTCTACCTTTGGCCAGAGAAGTGCGAGTTTGAACAGACAAAGATCGAATACTTAGGCCTCATAATATCTCATGGCAAGGTGGAGATAGACTCAGTCAGGGTAGAAGGTGTCACGGGTTGGCCGGCCCTGTCGAACTGAAGGGAGGTGCAGGCCTTCCTCGGCTTTGCCAACTTCTATCGAAGGTTCATCGAGAGGTTCTTGCACCATGCCCGGCCACTGTTTGAACTTGTGAAGAAGGATGCGAAGTGGGGGGAAATGTGGAACAGGTGGCCTTCAATGGGCTCAAAACCAAGTTCATGACAGCACCCATCCTCGGATTTGCCAACGATACTTGCCCTTACCGAGTTGAAGCGGATAGCTCTGACATGGCCACAGGGGCTGTCCTTTCGCAGCAATCACATGAGGATGGCAGGTGGCACGCAATTGCCTTTTACTCAAAAAGGCTCTCCCCAGTAGAAAGAAACTATGAGATCCACAACAAGGAGATGCTTGCGATTATCTGGGCCTTGGAAGAGTGGAGGCACTTCTTAGAGGGCAATGAGCACCGAGTCGAAATCTGGACCGACCACAAGAATCTAGAGTACTTCTGATCCTTGAAAAAGTTAAACCGATGACAAGCCTGTTGGCCCCTCTACCTCTCATGTTTCAACTTCAATCTGCAGCACCAACCAGGAGTAATGATGGGGAAGTCTGACGTGCTCTTGTGTCGGTTGGACTATGGATCAGGAACAGGTGACAATAGTGACCTGGTCTTGCTTCAGCCTGAGCTATTCACAATACAGGCACTCGAAGGAGTGGTGCTGGAGGGAGAAGAGTGGGGAATTGCCCAAGAACTAAAGAGGTCATTAAGTGGAGGGGTTCTGGAGGATAAGGTGATGGATGCAGTGAGGAAGTTGCAAGAAGCAGGAGGGAGATTGTTGGTCTCAGCTGAATGAGCAGAGGCCGATGGACTATTGACCTTCTTAGGCAAGGTGTACGTCCCAGATGTGGGAGGCCTCCAGCAATGGATTGTAGCCTACCACCAAGACTCTAAGATAGCTGGGCACCCAGGCCACGAGAAGACCCTTGAACTTGTCTCCCAAAACTATTGGTGGCCTCACATGTCTCAGTACATCGGTGAGTATACCAAGACATGCAGCCTGTGCCTACAAATGAATGCCTAAAGACAATGGCCTGCCAGGGAACTCCACCTGCTCCCAATCCCTGAGGCATGGTGGGATGTCATAAGTGTAGACTTTGTAGTAGAACTCCTCAATGTGCACAGGCACAATAATGTGATGAACGTGGTAGACTTAGTGTCTAAGCAAGCACACTTCATACCAACCCACATGACAGTAATGGAAGCTGGAGCAGCACGACTTTTCCTACACCACATATGGAAGCTACACGGGTTGCTGAGGGTGGTGGTGTCTGATCGGGGGGTCCAATTCATCCATGAGTTTACCTGGGAGCTCTACTGCTTAATGGGCATTCACCTGGCAGCCTCTATGGCCTACCACCTGCAGACAGATGGTCAGACTGAATGGGTGAACCAAGAACTAGAACAGTACCTCCACCTCTTTGTCAATGAGAGGCAAGACAATTGGGATGATTTCCTGCCCCTAGCCGAGTTCCAGTACAACAATCATGTTCACACTTCGACCTGTGAGTTCCCCTTCTTGTTGGATACAGGCCAACACCCATGGATGGGGTTTGAGCTGCACCAACCCCCATCCCACCTCAAATCTGTGAACGAGTTCAAGGAGCAGATGGAAGGAGCACTTTTGGAAGCAAAGGTGGCCCTGGTGAAGGCAAAGGACAATATAGCGACCTATTACAACCACAGGTGCCAGCCAACACTAACATTCATGCCAGGCAACAAAGTATACCTGGACACTAGCAATATTTGTACCAATCGACCATCCAAGAAGTTAGCACGCAGGTGACTCGGTGCCTACCTTGTTGAAGAATGAGTGGGGTCTCATGCATACCAACTTCGACTCCCGAGAGCCTTAAGCTATCTCCACCTGGTCTTCCTGGTTGTCAAACTCACCCCAGCTCTAGGGGACCCTATCCTGGGTAGGCGACAGCCCCTTCCACCACAGCCAATCCTCGTCGATGAAGAGGAGCACTTCAAGGTCAAACAAGTACTTGACAGTCGGATGAGAGCAAATCAGCTGCAATTCCTTATCAAATGGAAGGGTTATGGCTATGAAGAGAATTCTTGGGAGAACGAAAACAACATCCAGGCCCCCGACCTTGTTGCCAATTTCTACCATCTACACCCAGGTGCCCCACATCGAATCTGCACCTTGGACATATCCACCTTCAGATCTCACATACCAGTCCTGCCTGTGGGGATCAATGCATTGGGGATGCTGCATTCTAGAGGGGGGGTAATGTCAGGGGAACCCTGTCAGCAACAACAAGAGCTTCAATACTGGAGAGCGGAAGAAGGAAATGAGCAATGATACTTGTCTGTGTATTGACCAGCTCAAGACTGAGCTTTAACTAATTACCTAAGAACTGTACATATGGTCTAGCGGAGTAGCGGAGTCCAATAACAAGCAATAGATAGAGGAGTAGAGAAATCATGACATTACCCCCCTTTTTAGGGTCAATGTCCTCATTGACCATTGCCTATTTACTGGGTGATCCAATGTACCGGGTTGGAGGTGTTTGTGTTTGTTTGGCATAAGCGCCTGTTTCGTTTGTTCGTTGCCCCTCCCACTCACGGTCTCGTCTGAAAGAGGTGGTGAGAAGAAGGTAATCGACCCCTGCACTCGTCCTAGCCGTCGTGCCGGCCTGCACGATTGGTGGGGCATCCTTTTTGCGAGAAGAAGGTAAGGCAGGGGTCGCAGACTTGTTAGTTAGTCTTCCCATTGCACCGGTGTGTGTTCAGCTTCCCTGGATCAAGACCCTCTGGAGCTCTCTGCTAGCCATGGATCCTTCTCTCGTTGCGCCGGCGTGCGCAACGATCCCAGGTCGTTTCTTCGTCGCGCCGGTGTGCGCGGCGACTCTTTTTCTTTTACAGATCCTTTCGTCACCGCGCCGGCGTGCGCAGCGACTCGGTCCTTTTGTTGCACCTGCATGGGTTCGCGCCGCGTACCTGTCGCGCCCGCCGTTTACGCTATATCCGTCGCGCCTGCCATTGCGTACCTGTGCACCGCCCTCGCACCTGCACCTGTACCTGCACCCGCCGCCCTCGCACCGTCCCTTGCACCTGCACCTGCCCCCACACTCCTACGTGTACCTGCACCCACCGCCCTCGCACCTGCATCCACACCTGCACCCGCTGCCCTCGCACCGTCTTCGCGCCCGCACCTGCCCCCACATTCCTACACGTACCTGCACCCGCCGCCCTCGTACCTGCCGCGCCCACCACCACTGAGTGTGTCGCATACGCGTCGTGCCCGCCGTTGCATACGCGTTGCGCCCACCGTTGCGTACGCGTTGCGCCCGCCGTTGTGTACCCGTCGCGTATGTGTCGCGCCCGTCGTTGCTCACGCGTCGCGCCCGCCGTCGCATACCTGTCGCGTACGCATCGCGCCCATTGTTGCTCACGCGTCGCGCCCGCCATTGCCCACGCGTCGCGTCCGCCGTTGCTCCCGCCTGCCGTTGCGTACTGGTGCATCGCCCTCGCACCTACAACCACACCTGCACCCGCGGCCCTCGCACTACACCCGCGGCCCTCGCACCTGCACCTGTACCTGCCCCCGCACCCCTACGCGTACCTGCACCCGCCGCGGTCGCACCTGCACCCGTACCTGCCCTCGCACCATCCTTTCACCGGCACCTGCCCGCGTTCACGCCTTCACATCTGTCGCGTCTGCCTGCGTTCGCGCCTTCACATCTGTCGCGTCTGCCTGCGTTCGCGCTTGTCACCGTCGTGCACTCGTAGCGTCGACTCGCCGCATCCTTGTTGCGCTGACTCGCCGTGTCCTTGTCGCACTGACTCGTCGCGTCCTTGTTGCGCTGACTCGCTGCGTCCACCACCACCGAGCATTGTGCACTTGTCACACTCGCCGCTGTACACTCATTGCACTGACTTGCCATGCTAGGTAGTCTGTGGAAGATATGGTCTATGTGCCCGGGTGCAGCTGGGAATTGCCTGTGGAACTCTTGTGTTTTCCTTCTGGCATTCCTCATGTTCTT
>QLPI01015048.1:0-12980 GCA_003314275.1 Chroogomphus rutilus | reverse complement strand
AGATGGTTCTTTGTTCTGGAAATCAACTAGGTTTATACCTTCTTGTCCTCCCTTCTCCTGTCCCAAGTCCTTTACCTGGGCCGACACTCTTGGCACTCTCCCGGGTATCCCTCTGTCCTAAATCGGTGGCATGCATGGGAAGTAGGGCACAACACACGAGCACGTTGAAGCCATGCCACTATTCCCGGCCTGCAGGACTTGGCCACTCCTCGGCATTCCCGGAGCCTGATAGTATTTCCAGAACCACACTACTTCCCGTGCCATACTCCTTATGGTTATGACCCTCACGAATAACAGCGGCAACAAAATCAATGCTGCTATGTCCTTATATTCTCTTCAGTTTAATTCCTTCTGCCATCTGAATAAGTTGGAACCGGGTTCCTCAACATTTTCAGTTTTTCGTGCCAACCTGGCGGCAATGCCCCATCCTTGGCATTCTATTTGATTTTCCATCCGGGACAATCTCTGTCCACCATCTGGGACAATCTCTGTCCACCATCCATCTGTCATGTACTAGATCCGTCTATCGGCAATATTCGGTCACAACTCGCTCACCCGCTATAATCTGTTGATTAACAGGGTATTGGGCAGTATTACGTTCCGTCAAGCCACTAGTGTTTTTAGGTGCATCCGATGGCCTCGGTCCAGTCGGCACTTGCCACTGCTCTAAAAGCCTCACCCAGGATCCTGTTCCATCGCTGGAAGCTTTGCCAATAGCCCTAGTCAATGCAACTGCCTTGTGTACGCTTGTATACCAGAACGGCTGGCAAGTTTTTGGCTGGGACCTCTCGGTCAGCGTCGTCACTCGGCACGTTCAGCCAAGGTCTCTTCCGTCCATCCCCATCCATTCCCATTCATTCACTCCGTATATGTGCATTATATGCCCTTACGAGTCTTCCCCGTTCTTCTCAGCTAGAGGCCGACACCTTTAGTAGACATTGGGATGTCTACCTAAAAGGGGGGGGTGGCAACTGGCTAGAAACCTTTCTAACTATGCAATCTCCCCTCTCGAAGACATCCCCTCCCAAAATTTTCCCTCCATTTACCCCTCTGTTCCTTCTGTTCCGACCTTAATTCCTCTCCATCCTTCACTCCCTCCGTTCTTCCCCCATTTTTTTCAGCTCTACTCCTTCCCATTATCTGCCCCCTTACCCGACTCCCCATCCTTCAGTCGATCCTTGGCCTCTTCCTGGCCCTCTCGCATTATTGGGACCTCCTGAATGCCCCTCCAGAATGAGAAACACCGAGTTCTCTATCCGACGGACACTTCAGAAAAGGAGCCCATCCGCTAGGCCACATGGCCACCATCTGCCCACTCAATCCGTGGCTCTCCTTATGAGCCTTGTTCTCTACAACTCCCGAATCCCCTCCTCCCAGACCTTGGCAAAGTGCCAAGATCCCGATATGTCTGGCTGTGGAACTTCTACAGTCACTGCCCATCTGCTAGGCCATATGGCCATCATCTGTCCACCCAATTCACAGCCCTCCCTGGCCTCTTCCTCGGCTGTTCCAAGGCCTCCTTAACCTCATCATGGCTCTCCTTATGAGTCTACAAACATCTGAATCCCCT
This sequence comes from Chroogomphus rutilus, assembly GCA_003314275.1. Taxonomy (NCBI): domain Eukaryota; kingdom Fungi; phylum Basidiomycota; class Agaricomycetes; order Boletales; family Gomphidiaceae; genus Chroogomphus; species Chroogomphus rutilus. Next base: position 11,410 of record QLPI01015048.1, on the reverse strand, counting down.
CCTCAGTTCCCCCTACTCCCAAATTTCTTCAGCCCATCCACCACCCTTCCGTCCTTTTCGACACCTCCTCAATCCGTTTCTTCGTGGCCTCCTCGGCCTCTTCAGTGGTAGCATCCTATTGCCTCCTGCTCGCATTTGCAAACTCCACTCTGCCTACCGGCTTCATGGGTTCAGCCACTAGAGGGGGGATACTGTCAAGCCCCTGATACCAAGCTCCGGTTCACTCGGTAGTACCGACCAAAAAACCCTTGCCTTTAGTCCCACACACCAGTGACAAGTCATCCCTCGCCAGTACATGGTCTCGGTCCGGTACATTTGGCTCATCATTTGGTTCACTGTCCTCATCTCACCCCCTCTACTCATTGACATTCATTCCCCTTCCTTCCCTGTAACTGATCCCCTTTGGGACATTTACTACTCGCCTATTATTCAGTCATGGCCCTATTGTTTTATATTCGGCCATTGTTCTATTTTCACTCACTCTTTTGTTCTCGATCACATTCATTGTTCTATTCTTGCCTACATTCTTTTGTTCTATTCTTGATCATTGTGGACAATACCTCCACATGATTCTTTATACCTTATTGTTCTCCATTCCTTGTGCCACTCTGTTCCACATCTCACTTATTAGCCTATTGTTATGGCCCGTACTCTCACTAAACCCATACCAGCCCCCACAACCACCCACACCTTTTCTGGGACTTTTCCGATTGCTCAAAGACTGAATAACTGATTTCCGGATGTCCGATATATATTCCGAGGTTCCGTGTTTCCGAACCTCCGAAGACTCCGAAATCAAGGTTCCGATACTTTGATAACCGACGCGCAGGACCATTGCATACCTTACTTCCTTGTTCTTCTTTCCTATTGACCCCTTGTACTCTCCTTCTCCTTGTTTTATGACCGGCAAAGATAGTACAAGGATAGTCACATGTATATAGTCTGCCAGTCGACTGGACTGTTCGCTAGTACGAATATCGACTTAGTCTACCCTCTAGTTTCCGATTCATTTCTGGTAAACTCCCGTCTCCTTTCCGAAATTAGGGACAGACGATCGAGGAGGGCGCAACACACAAGTTGAAGCCAAGTCCCTTCGACCTCGAACACCTTAGTGACTGGATAGAACCAATCTGCGACCGACCCTAAGCTTCCGACGCTCCCGTCCCTGTCCGTGGCCGTTCCAACCCCCGTCCTCGGCCTTCGGTTCCTTCACGGACCACTACGCTAATCCGGATAAGCCCTTTCGGAAGTGTTAGCTAAGCGCCTGACACGCGGACTTAACACCTATATAAGTAGCCAATGTATGTAGATGGTTCTTCGTTCTGGAAATCAACTAGGTTTATGCCTTCTTGTCCTCCCTTCTCCTGTCCCAAGTCCTTTACCTGGGCTGACACTCTCGGCACTCTCCCGGGTATCCCTCTGTCCTAAATCGGTGGCATGCATGGGAAGTAGGGCGCAACACACGAGCACGTTGAAGCCATGCCACTATTCCCAGCCTGCAGGACTTGGCCACTCCTCGGCATTCCCGGAGCCTGACAGATCCGCCTCACCTCGGGACTTCCTGTCCTTGTATTATCCTCGGCCATGGCTCCATTGTATTATCCTCGGCCATGGCTCCATTGTTTTATAGTCGGTCGCTTCCTATTGTTCTACCCTTGGCCACATGTCTATTATTCTCTCTTTTATTGTTCTATCCCCGTTTCCATTCCTTCATTCTAACTTTACTCGTTGTGGACAATAACCACATGCTCTGCATACCTTGTTGTCTCACATTCCTTATTCCACATGTCGCTCCTTAAACCTATATAAGTAGGGCATGCATGTACATATTTCCTCATTCTGGGTATCGACTAGGCTCAGGCCCTTCTACCTTCTCTTCTGGTAAGTCCTCTACTTGGGCTGGCATCATCGGCATCCCCCCGAGCATCCTGTCTGTTGCAAATAGGTGGCACGCACAGCAAGTAGGGCGCAATGCACGAGTACATTGAAGCCAATGCCACTACCCTTGGCCTGCAGGACTTGGCCATTGTCCCATCCGACATCTCGGCAGTCCCAAAATTCATCAGTATCCGAGGCCTGACAAAGTCCTGCAGACTGTTTGGGGTGGCTTGGCTTCAACATGCTCGTGCATTGTGCCCTGCTGTCCCGTGTGTGCCACTGATTTTGACAGAAGAGAGACCTGGGAAGATGCCAAGAGTGTCGGTCCAAGTGAAGGACTTTTAGACAGGAGAAGGGCAGATGAGAGGTTGCGAACCAAGTTGATATTCAGAGTGAGAGACTATCTACATACATCCGCTACTTATATAGGTTAAGAAGCAAGATGTGGAACAGGGTGGCATAAGGAATGGAGAACAATAAGGTATGAAGAATCATGTGGAGGTATTGTCCACAGTGATCAAGAATAGAATAGGAAATGTAAGCGAGAATAGAATAATGAAAATAAGATAATAGAAATGTGGCCAAGAATAGAACAATGAAAAAATGGCCAAAGATAAAACAATAGGGCTGTAACCGGATAATGGAGGAATAACAATTGTTCCTAGGGGAAACGGGTGAGGGAAGGGATGGGTAATGAGGGAATGGTGATGGAAGACTTGTCACTGGTGAGTGGGTAGGGGTTGGTTGTTCGGTATTGCCATGTTAACAGGTACTTGGTACCTGTACTCGTAGTGTGGGGTGGGTTCCAGGCCCACCAACATCCAAAAATGTCTCTTGTGTTCTTCCAGAACGGGATGCTGTTCCCAGTGGTCTAGTGGCAGAGGCAGGTAGTCCAGATGTTTCCATTGTATTTCCATGTTTTTGGCCCGTCTGGATGTGTTTCAGGAGGACTTGGATTATTACCAGGGTCTTCTCGTAGTGCTCGACCGCTGTTTGAAATGCATTTTGTTATTGATGGAACAACGTTCAGCAGAGGTCAGGCTGGCCAGAATTCTTTTCGATGCATTGTCATCATTTGTTGGTTGGGTGGAGAATGAGCCCGGAGTTTTGCCCTTGGGCAATGTACATTCCTTAGAGGCCAGGGGGGTTTTGGGTGAACCTGACGTATGATTTGGGTGTGGAAGGTGGACATTTGGGGTGGAGAATCTGCTGGGGTCAGGTGGGATGAGCCAGGAAGGTGGGGGTTGATGGGGAGCCTCCGGGGCCAATCAGAGTAGGAATTTGTTTTTAGCCTAAAGTTGGTTCCAATCAGGGTCTGGGACATCCTCTGTGGTTGGTAGTGAATAGGCTTGTTAGTTTTGTATAATATTGGGTTGTGAATGTCATGTTTGGTCCTAGATAGTGTTGGAAGAGTTTGGGGGTTGGATAGAGATTCCTGACTAAATCCTTAAGTCAGAGCGGGGTTTGCTTAGTCGGTTGCTTTCCCCTTCTCTAGGGTAGACGTCCCATCATCTAACTAGTGTTTCCATGGTCAGAGTCTCGTGGTCATAGGTCATGGTGGCCAAAATGGTCATGGTGGTCGTGGTGGTCATTGTCAAGCTTCGGGAATGCCGAGATGTCGGATGGGAACGGCCAAGTCCTACAGGCCAGGAGTAGTGGCTTTGGCTTCAATGTACTTGTGCGTTGCACCCTACTCTTCCGTGCATGCAACTGATTTGCAACAGACAGGGTACTCGGGAGGATGCCGATGATGCCGGCCTGAGTAGAGGACCATTGAAATGTGGAATACAGGATGTACTGCGTTCATGTAGCCTGGGAGTTTCAGAGTAACTGAGTGAGTACCGGGTCATGCAATGATTTCAAATGGACCCAAAAACTTCTCAGCTAGCTTTTTCACAGGATGGGTAGTCCTGAGGAATTTGGCTTTGATAATGCGAGACTGCCAATAGGAAAGTCTGGAGATGGAAGTCGTTTGGCGTCAGCTGAGGATTGGTACATTTGTTGAGCATCAAGGATGTTGGTTCAAAGTTGTTGGTGCAACTCGTCCAGGTCAACTATGAAGTCTTGTGCTCGTAATGAAGTGAGATCGTGTTCGGGATGAATGGTGAGATTGGGATGATAGCCTTTGTTGGCAAAGAAAGGCCAGACTCCAGTGGTGGCACTGGGAGCGTTGTTATAGGCGAACTCTGCAAGGGGTAATAGCGAAGCCCAGTTGTCTTGTTGATAGTTGCAATAGACATGGAGGTACTGTTCTAATGTTTGATTAGTATGCTCGGTCTGGCCATCGCCTTCTGGGTGATAGCCTGAGGTGAAATGCAACTTCATGTCGAGGGCTTTCCTGAGAGAACGCCAGAAGTGAGACATGAATTCTGAGCCTCTATCTGAAGTGACATGAGAAGGAATGCCATGTTTGGAGAATATGTGAAGTACAAAGAGTTCTGCAAGCTGAGAGGAAGTAATGGTAACGGAAGTGGGAATGAAGATAGACTGTTTGGAAAAGCGGTCGACTACAACTAGGATGGCTGTGAATCCCAAGGACATGGGAAGCTGCTCAATGAAGTCCATGGATATCAAGTTCCAGGGTTTGTCTGGTACTGGAAGCTGTTTGAGTAATCCATATGGCTTGTGACATTGCGATTTATTCTGCATACACATCATGCAGGACTTGCAGTAGTCTTTGATGAATGAGCGCATGCTGGGCCAATTGTAGTCGTGTCTGACAAGGTCTATGGTTGTTAATTCCAAAGTGTCCAGAAAGAATGTGATCATGCTTATGTTGTAACACGCGTAAGCGTAAGTCTTGGGCCTCGGGAACATAGATGTGATCATTGAATAGCAACAGACCATTGGAATTAGTCTGCCACTTTGGGTCATCATTATTTGTGAGGTGTTTCTGGGCTAAGGAGTCGGAAGGAAGATGATGTCTGATGTCGTTCAGGATGCGCTCGGTGTCCATAAGAGTCGAGGCCCTCAGTACGGGTTCGACGAGGCTCGTGGATCGAAGGGACGTGGTTAACTGATGTTGAGAGAAGATGGGTCGAAGGTTTTGGGGATTAATGGTGGTGTAGTTGCTCATCCCCTCCTTAAGGTAGATGTCCCATTGTCTAGTGAGTGAATCAGGCTTAGTGCCCAAATGACCTGGTCTGAAATGGATGACAAGATTAAACTGAGAGAGGTATTCTGACCACCTAGCTTAACGTCTAGTCAACAACTTGGTTGTACAAAAGTATTCTAAGTTCTTATGATCCATGATGACATTGACAGGGTCGCCGGAACCTTCTAAGTAATGACGCCACTTTTGAAAAGCTTCGAAAATCACGAGCAGTTCTTTGTCGTGAACATCATAATTGAGTTCTGGAGAGGTGAAAGTTTGGGAATGAAAAGTGACAGGATGAGGCTCGCCATCTGGGAAGTGCTGAGAGAGTATAGCTGCTAAAGCATAATCTGACGCATCTGTCTCCACAATCAAGGGCAAATCAGGAGTCTAATGAGTTAAGATGGGGGCAGATGTGAATGCCAGTTTCAGCTTATTAAACGCATCTCTACACTCCTCACTCCAGTTCCAAGCCAGACCTTTGCGAGTGAGTCGAGTAAGAGGAGTTGGAATGGAGGAATAGTTGAAAATGAATCTTCGATAGAAGTTCGCAAATCCGAGGAATGATTGAATGTCTTTGACTTTACATGGCTCGGCCCATTGAGTGATGCATTTGACTTTGTCTTCTGCCATCGTAAGACCTTTGGGTGACAGGATATATCCGAGGTATTTGATGGATGTTTGGTGGAAAGAACATTTGTCTTCTCGAGTGTACAGGTTGTGTTTGTGTAATCGTCGAAGAACTTTGCGAACGTGTTTGATATGTGAGGATTCATCATTGGAATAGATGAGGATGTCATCCAAATAGACTATGGTGCAATTTTCTAATAGGTCGCCAAAAACATCGTTCATGAAGTGCTGAAATGCAGCAGGGGTGTTAGAAAGTCCGAAAGACATGACAAGCCACTCAAAGGATCCATAAGGTGTCCTAAAGGCTGTCTTCCATTCATCCCCTTCTGCAATTGGAACGAGGTGATAGGTGTGTCTGAGGTCGATTTTAGTGTATATACAAGCTTTCTTGGGGGCGTCTAAGGGGTCGGAAATAAGGGGAAGTGGATAATGGTCCTTCTTCGTCATTCTGTTTAGACCGCAAAAGTCTATGCAGAGCTGCAGGGAGCTGTCCTTCTTGCGTACGAATAGTACTGGGGCGCCATGTGACGAACGTGAGGGTCGAATGAAGCCCATGTTGAGGTGTTCGTCGATGAAGTCTCGTAGTGATTGGAGTTTGGATACTGAGAGGGAATAGATGGGACCAAGAGGGGGCGAAGTGCCATCCTCGAGGTTGATCTTGAGATCGTAGGGTCTATGGGGTGCTAGTGTATTACCGCGCTGTTTACTAAAGACATCAGCAAAGTCATGATAGAATTCTGGAACATGCTGTTTAATGCTATCCAGGTTGTCAGAGGAATCGACTGTAGCAGAGCCTCGAGCATATTTGTCGAGATCCGCAAGGTTGAGTTGAAAGGCTTGTGAACCTTCTAGTTTTCAGGCACAAACAAACACTTCTGCATTAACTAGGGCTATCCGTGGCACCTCCAACTTCAGAGATGGCGACGGATTGCTAGGAAGCGGGGTGCTGGACTGTGAAGCAGCGGTTGAGGCCTGAGGTGTCGGAACGGTGGTCGGTTTCGTAGTCTTGAAAGTTATACTGCCCAATACCCAGTCAATCGATGGATTGTAGCGGGTGAGCCAGTTGAAGCCAAGTACTGCGGAGCAACTGCCATCCAATATTGTTATGTAGAATGTAACATTCTGAAGTTCACCGGTCGGAAATCAGATTGGAATTGTAGTGGTCTGAGTAATGACAGAATTAGTAGAACCATCAAATAATTTCAATGGAATAGCCGGAACTGAATAGTAGGCAAAGAATATTTTTGCACAACTCATGATTCAATAAAACAGTCTGAAGAACCACAATCTAAGAGCATAACAAGAGGAAGTTCGGAAATAAGAGAACTAGACAGATTAAGTATAAGTGAAGTTTTCGAAGTTTCAGAAGTAGAAGATACGTGAGAAATAGGAGAAAGGGCGTTCAAAAATGGCACGTGAGAAAGGCTAATGCAATCCTCAGCTCGTGCATTTCCGAGGTTAAAGCTCATTTTTTAAACTCCATTGCCATGTTGTCTTTGGCATTGGTGTCGGACGTGCTCGCCTTTGTTGCGCATGCCTTCATCATTTTCTTGTTGTTGGAGTTGTTGGATTTTGTCAGGAACCATACGCCGGCATGCCCGACTATTCATTTCAGCCCACTCAGCGCAACTACGCCATCGCTTGCTTATCCAACCATACGCCCTCAGCCCACAGACTATATGCACCTCGTGTATCTGTCTTGGCGTCACATGCTCCTGTCAATTCACTCCACTCATTTACGTCACACTCCATATGCTCGCTATTTTATTCCGTCTTCATTTACGTTTAATATCCTTTCATTTACATTTCGTTCCATTTTCATTTATTCGCAATTCCACTCAGTCTCTTATATCCGATCCGCTATTACGTCCCTTAGGGTAACTCCATGGGAATCGGAGTGACACATCACTCCCCAATGTCACGGAGGAGATCATTATTTGGGGCATAGTATTTCCATTCTCGCTTTTCACGATCCTCGGCTTTCTCATTCTATTATAGGAATCTATTCGACTCCTAGTAGATTTGAAAGTAGTATAAAGATCTTGTACTTCAGTAGTTCAGTCTTCAGTCAGATAATCAACCTTGATTTCAACTAAGGTTCTTCTGTTCATCTTCTGTCTCGCCTTTACAAAATTGGGGACCGTGCGGTCTAGTGGGCGCAATGCATAACATTGAAGCCAAGCCCCATTCTGAACCTCGGCATTGTTCGTCTTTGGGAGATTAATAATATTACGATTACATCCTTTTTCTACATCGTAACAGATTTGTTGTTAGAGGAGGAGGTCGATGAGGATTGGGAATTGGATTTGGGGCAGTCCTTGACCATGTGACCTTTTGAAGCACACAAGAGACAAAGTCCCACGTCGATTCACCTTTGACGTTCTTCAGGCAATAGCTTCCTGTCTTTTCCGAGCTTGGACGAAATGTCGTTAGCATTGTTGTTATTGTTGGAAGACTTATCATTGCCGTTCTTCTTCCCCCCCTTCTTACTCTTGTTGTTGTTGGAGTTGTTGGAGTTGGAGGAAGACTGGTGGTTGTTGTTGTTGTTGGAGTTGGATTTGGATGAGGACCCATTGATGGAGACTCCATATACAGTGACTCACAAAACTGAGTCAATGTTTGGTGCTTTTGGACTATTCATTGAATAGCTTTGAATGTAAAACATATATGAAAAAGGTGTTGGTGCATCAAAGAAAGAATCTGATCAGGGCTATGCAACCATTGAAAAATTATGTAATTCCGGTCAGGGGTGATGAAGATATGGGCAATTCAAATCAAGGGCTCATTGACTCAGTTTTGTGAGAGGGTACCAGAGAAATAGTAAGTTGCAATTCTAGTACTTGGTATTGCCCCCTTGGCCTTAATTACTGCCTCAAGTCTTCTAGGCATACTCTCTATCAAATTCTGACACACCTCTGGTGGTATGTTATTCCATACCTCCTCTACTCTCTCCCAAATTTGCCAAACTCCCTTGGGTGGTGTTGGATACTCCTTAAGCCTGTTTTTTGCATGATCCCAGAGGTTCTCAATAGGATTCAGGTCTAGAGACTGTGCAGGCCAGTCAAGGAGAGTGATATTGTTGTTTTCCATCCAGAGCCTTGAATGAATGTTTCCTGAGGAGTCTTCTGACTGTTTCTGAGGAGACTGGGTGGGGGATAATTGTATTGATGTATTTGGTGACCTGAGTAGCATTGGCAGCTCTGCCAGTAGCAATTTGTGATAAAATAGAATGTTGATATCTAGAGGAAAGCTTGGGGGGACAACCTCCAGAGGAGCAGGGCTGGTTGGGATAGAGAGTTCTGAGAGTCCTGGATACTGTAGACTGGCTGAGGCCAAGTCTTGAGGCAATAGTGCGAGTGGAATGACCATGAGAGGCCAAGGAGAGGATGTTTTTTTTTTGAGCAGAGGAAGTGGGGTGCATTGGAGTGTAGTGAAGTTCTGGACATGTTGGAGGGGATTAAATACCTTAATTTGAGTTCTCATGAAAGATAAGGTTACCATAGTAACCATCTATCAAGGGTTGCATGTTATATAATAGATGGAACATCAGATTCTGATTGTTCTGACACCATCTCACAAAACTGAGTCAATGGGCCCTTGATTTGAATTGCCCATATCTTCATCACCCCTGATCGGAATTACATAATTTTTAATGGTGCATAGCCCTGATCAGATTCTTTCTTTGATTCACCAACACCTTTTTCATATATGTTTTACATTCAAAGCTATTCAATGAATAGTCCAAAAGCACCAAACATTGACTCAGTTTTGTGAGTCACTGTATATGTACGGTCATGGACAGAGACAAGAAGAAAATATGAACACGCAATGTCATCTTCATAGAAGGGAAGGGACACCATACTGGGGATGAAGAAAATGAACTGATGGAAGTAGAATTCCCTGACACAAATGAAAAGAGAATTCAAGAGGAAGCAAAGACAAGAGGAGACAAGAGGAGGAGACATACCACAGTGGAAGTATGGGGTTACGAACCAACGAGGAGATCAGAACAGCTAAAAGAACAGGACAATAGCATCAATGTTCTCACTACAAAGGCAGTCAATGTGGACAACTTACCTCAGATAATGATACCCAAAGGGTATTTGGGTGCCATAAACTCACCAGATGGAAAGTTATGGAAGGACGCAATGAACTATGAATTGTCAAAGTTAGAAGAAATGAACACTTGGACAGAAACAGATGCAAGGGACATACCAAAAGAAGCTCAGGTATTACCAGGGATGTGGGTACACATAGTCAAGAATCTAGAATCAGGGGAGAAGAAGTTCAGATCATGATGGGTCGTCCAAGGCGACAAACAAAAAACTCACATCTCTTTGAGTGATACATTAGCACCCATATCCCAAATAACTTCTCTCAGAGTCTTGCTAGCCCTCACCACAATCAGAAACCTTCGTATCTTCGCATGGGATGTAGATTTGGCATACCTGCATGGAAAAATTGAACATGACATGTTCATAATGCTCCCTGATGGCTATGGCAAACCTGGACCAGTGGCTAAGCTAAACAAAGCACTATATGGCTTACCTAAAGCTGCGTGAGCGTGGAGAGAGGACCTAGAAGAGACATTGAGAATCTTGCATTTCATTCCCCTCAGAAGCGACAGTGGTGTCTTTGCAAAGAGAACTAAAAAAGGTGTAATGGCCATAGACACCCATGTGGATGATGTAATGGGTATTTGCTCGAGCAAGGGAGAGGAATCAAGCTTGATGGTAGATATTCAAAAATTCTACAAAATAAAACAAAGAGATGTGTCAAAACCATTCAAAATACTGGGAATTCTAGTGATGCAAGATACTTACCTGGGCACCCTAAAGCTATCCTAATCCAAATATATTGATTCCATCCTTTAGCAGTTCGACATGAATGAGTCCAACATCATAGGTACGCTCGACAAGGGTTCGCACCTTCAAAACAGTGATAACTCAGTCTTCAAAAATGCAAATCTATACCAAACACTCACCGGTTCACTCATGTATACTGCCATGTCAACATGGCCCGATATCGCATATGTAATGCAATTCTTGTCTCAGTCAAACAAGAATCCAACAAAACATGATTGGAACGTGGCGAAGAGAGTCCTAAGGTACCTAAAAGGGACGAAGGAGAAGGGTATTGTGTACAGGAGAGATCCTACATCTGTAGAGGAGAAACACACGATACCTTGGGTGTATTGTGATGCAAACTATACAGAGGATTCATGTGACAGGAAGTTCACAAGCGGCTACATCTTTATGCTCGCAAATGGACCTGTTTCTTGGAAGTTGAAAAAACAAAGCACCATGGCTCTTTCAACCACAGAAGTGGAGTATTATGCCATGGGGATAACCTGCCAAGAAGCCGTGTGGATCAGACAGTTATGTGAAGAGTTAACACTGAGACTTGAAGGCCCCCTTGACATTTATTCCAATAACACTGGGGCTGTGACTCTATCAGGGAACCCAGTATATCACAGTCATTCAAAAAACATCAACATTCAATGGCACTTTATACGTGAATTGATGCGCCAAAAGATCATTTGCTCTTCTCACATACCTGGCACTTCAAATGGAGCAGATTTCCTAACCAAAGCCTTGAACAGATTCGAGCATGAACGATGCCTCAAGCTATTGGGAATGGAGTAGAATATTCAGATTGTGGGGGTGTGTGAAGCTTGAGACAAGAAAGACAGTATCATTCTGAACATTGACATTTTTTTCTTTTATTTTATCTTGTCTAATGCTTAACCTGAGACTATATTTCAGCATGAGAATTCACGGTCAAGACCTATATAGTTTATATTTCACT
>QLPI01015032.1:0-15001 GCA_003314275.1 Chroogomphus rutilus | reverse complement strand
GTCCGCCCGACCTTTCGACAACACCCCTCGGCAGTACCGAAGTCCGTCAGAATCCGGCGCTTAACAGAAGTACAGTGTAACAATAGATGTGTGGATGCATTGTTAATAAGTACCTACAGATTCCAACATGATGAGCAGCCCCCTGCCCTCCAGGCAGAACCAGCCAGCCCAGTCCAGCAGAAGAGCCCAGCTGAAGAGCCCAGCCAAAGCCTCAGCAGAAACCCCAGCTAAAGTCCCAGCTATAGTAATTGGCATGGATAACCCCCAGGTATATTATGTCTACCTGTACCCGTACCTGCAAAAACCCATTACCCGTAACAACAGGTAATGGGTTTTTGTGGGTATGCTTATATAATAAAAGTTCAGCGCTAACCTCACTTATATAATCGAAGTTCAGTGCCAACCTCACTTATATAATCAAAGTTCAGCACTAACCTTGCTTATATAATCAAATTTTGGCACTAAATTTGCTTATATGATCAAAGTTTAGAGCTAACTTCACTTATATAATTGAAGGTAGGCACTTACTTCACTTATGTCAGCTTACCTGCCTCAACCTGCTTGCAGGTATGGGTTTGGGCTGGATTGACAATCCTGACTCTGACTTGTACCTGTGCTACCCATATCCACTACCTGTGCGGGTTTCCAATACCCATGCTAATCACTACCCAGCCAAAGCCCCAGTAGAAACACCAGCCAAAACCCAGCCAAAACCCCACCAGAGCCCAGCTGAAACCCCACCAGAGCCTAGCCAAGACCCCAGCTGAAGCCTAGCCAAGACCCCAGCTGAGACCCAGCTAAGACCCCAGCTGCCAAGGCCCAGCCAAAACCCCAGCCAAGGCCCAGCCAAAACCCTAGCCAAAACCCCAGCTGAGACCCCAGCCAAAACCCCAGCAGAGCCTGGTCAAAGTCTAGCCAAAACCCTATCAGAGCCTAGCCAAAACTACAATTTTCCAATCATATATTCAACACACATCTATTTATTACTATTTATGAATTGTCTTTGAGTAATACTTCTCTATATACTATATTACTTGTCTTCCTTCCCTCCAGTAACAAAACATGTACTTTGTACCCCTTGATATGCTTATATAAAATTATCCATGTGAAAACACAGGGTACCAGAAGTCTATTCCTACTGTTCCTAGAGATTAACCTTGTGACTTGTTTATTGTCATGGAAAATGCAAGCCTCACAGGAAATTGTCATCTGTGTAATTCAAATGGCAATTGCTCTTCACTTGTTTGATTCTGGAGATCAATATGATCTGTCCTGCCAATCGTCTCAAAATGATCCTCACAAACAGTTACTATAATATATAATATCAAAAATTAATCACACTTGTGGAATACTGTCAAGCCCACAATACCAAGCTCTGGTTTACTCAGTAGTACTGACCAAACAACCCTTATCGTTAATTCCACACGCCAGTGATAAGTCATTCCTCACTAGTACATGGTCTCGGCTCGGTATATTCGGTTCATTATTTGGTTTACTTTCCTTACCTCACCCTCCTATTCTTTATTATTCTTCTATTCCCCATCCTTCCCTTTGCCCAATTACCCTTGGAACATTCACTATTCATTTATCACTTGGTCACAGCCCTATTGTTTTATATTTGGCCACCCTTTATTGTTCTATTTTCCCTCACACTCCTACTTGTTTATTATCGGTCATATCTCATTGTCTTATTCTTATTTACATCGTATTGTTCTATTCTAGATTGCTATGGACAATACATCTACATGGTCTCCATACATTATTCTTTTCTCCATGTCTTATGCCACCCTTATTCTACGTTCCGTCTCTTAGCCTATATAAGTAGCAAATGCATGTACATAGTTCCCCAGTCTGAGTATCAACTAGGTTTATGCCTTCCTGCTCTCCTCCCTCTATTTAGAAGTCCTCTACTCGGGCCGATACTCTTGGCATCCTCTCGAGTCTCTTCTGTCCCAAATCAGTGGCACGCACAGGAAGTAGGGTGTAATGTACGAGCACATTGAAGCTAAGCCACTACAACTGGCCTGTAGGACTTGGCCAGTTCCCAACCGTACCTTTGGCATTACTGAGGCCTGACAAATACCATTTTTCTTTTTGCAAAGATAAATTTAAATTTATTAAAAAATAAATACATCTATATGTATATATGTGTCAAGTACTGGGAATGCCAATGATATGTAGGCCAAGCACTATTGTAATAATGCCAACTTCACGATGTGGGCGAGAATCGGCCAAGTCCTACAGACTGATTAGAGTGGCTTGGCTTCAATGTACTCGTGTATTGCACCCTACATTCCATGTATGCTACTAATTTAGAATAGAAGGGAAACTCGGGAGGGTGCCGAGAGTGTTAGCCTAAGTAGGGGACTTCAGATAGGAGAATGGAAGGTAAGAAGGCATCGCCTAGTCAATACTCAGAATGAGGAAATATCTATATCCATGTACTACTTATATAGGTTAAGAAGTGAGATGTAAAATCAGGGTGGTGTAAGACATGGAGAAACAATAAGGTATGAAGAACATGTAGAGGTATTGTCCGTAATGATCCAGAAAAATTTGGCTGAGATTAAAATAATAGGAGTCTGGATAAAAACAGAACAATAGAAAGTGGCTGAACATAAAACAATAGGGCCATGACCAAATAATAAGTGAATAGCAAATGTCCTGAAGGGAAATGGATAAAGAAAGGATAGGGAATAAAAGAATGACAAAGAATAGAGGGAATGGGATGAAGAGAGTGAACCAAATGATGAGCCGAATGTACCAAGCTAAGACCATGTACTAGTGAGGAATGACTTGTCACTGGTATGTGGGATTAAATGGTAAGGGTCATTTGATTGGTACTACCGAATGAACTGGAGCTCAGCATTGTATACTTGACAATATGTACATATTGTTGCTCTAACTACAAAAAGACTAACTCCACTACTACCATCCCTCTTACAGGCACATTAAGGTGGCTTTGCCATGCCTGGCAGCAGCCTTTGCAAGAATGGCAGCCCTACAGCTGCCTATGAGGTGGCTTTGCCATGCCTGGTGGCAGCCTTTTCAAGAAGAGCAGCCCTGCAGCCACCTTTGGAAGGAGGATGGCTACAGGGCCATCTTTGTAGGATAGGCAGTCTTGTAGGTCTTTGTAAGAGGGGCAGCCCTGCAGCTACCTTTGCAAGGGGTTAGACACAACACCAGGCTTATCTATGATATAAAATACAACTTAAGTAGGTACATGTGGGTTTTAGTCTACTGCCAGGCTACCTTTGCACGGCAAAGTCAGCTTGAGCATCAAGGGATATTTGATACTATCATTGCCAGGGTCTACATTTCCGATCATCAGCATAGTACACCTGGGTTTCTAATGGCTGCATGTCATGCATTCAGTATATAGGGCCCACTTTTTATTTTGTTACTCCTCCACCATGATCTCCTGAAAGACAGACAATGGGGTAAGTCTCAAGTTTTTTTTTTGGACTTGAAAATATGATATTGTGCTACATCATCGCTTCAAGGTTGTGTTAATGTGACATTGATATACTAAAATATAACCCACTATGAGCTGTTGCTGATTCAATACTGATGTTATGGTGTAAAAACACCTATGATGTTGCAGTTGTACAAGTGGGGCATGGGCAAGCACCATCTATTGGATCCATGTCTTTCAAATATCAACTAAGACTTTATGCAGAAAGTCAGTTAGGGTTGTGTAAACAAAGGCATATTGATCACCCAAAGATTTAGAGGACAGCTGAAGGTTAGAGTGACACCAAAGCATGCCCCCCTAGTTAGGAACATACAATCAGCCTGAAATACTAATTTAAATAATTGGTGCCAGATAAAGGACACTGGCTCCAACAATATCAATTCCCAGTGCCACACACCAGTAAATCTTTATCCTGCTCTGTCAAATTTCTTTGAAATAAACACTGTGTTACTACATACCTTCAGTAAAACCAATTCCCATGGCATAGTATGGTCCTATTCTCAAATTAATATAGATTAGTAACCAAACAGTGGGGACTTGCTATCCATAGGCAATTTCAATGTGCACTGAGTAACCCTGATGATTTAGGTAATACATACTTATTTTGCAAGCAAAAGGGTGAAGGATGAATTCACATTCTCTAGAAAGTGTCTATTATATGATGTTCAGATCAAGTAATCACCTTTAGCTTCTCCACTACTAAGACCTGTGAATGCAGCAATGGCAAATGTACTGTAAACATGGTGATGGTGATGGTAAATGCGGCAATGGCAAATGCAAACGTGGCAATGGCGAAAGCAAATGTAGCAATGGCAAACACAAATGTGGCAATGGCAAATGCAAACGTGGCAATGGTGAACGAAAACGTGGCAATTGAGAATGCAAATGTGGCAATGGCAAACACAAACATGGCAATGGTGAATGCAAATGTAGCAATGGCAATGGCAAATATAGCAGTGGTGATAGCAAATGTGGCGATGGTGATGGCAAACACAGCGAGGGCAATGGCAAATGCGGTGATGGCAATGGCAAATACAGTAATGGCAATGGCAAATGTGGTGATGGCGATAGTGAATGCAAACGTGGCAATAGCAAATGTGAATGTGGTGATGGCAAATGTGAATGTGGTGATGGCAAATGTGAATGTGGTGATGGCAAATGTGAATGTAGCAATGGCAAATGCAAATGTGGCAATGGCAATGGCAAATGCAGCAATGGCAAATGCAGCAATGGCAAATGCAGCTATGGCAAATGCAGCAATGGCAAATGCAGCAATGGCAAATGCAGCAATGGCAAATGCAGCAATGGCAAATGCAGCAATGGCAAATGCAGCAATGGCAATGGCAATCTATACCTTGGTCACAATCTGTGTAATAACTCTAGCAAGCTAATATGACCAGAAAGTGATTCATTTTTTAGTAGCAATGAATGAGACTATCAAAGTCTGTAGGTTCAGGACACTGAGGGAACCAGTGATATTCCAATGAAAGGGAATGTGCCTAGAGGAAAGAAGAAGTAAGTGTACTAAATGGATTACCCAGTCAATGCACTCTAAAACAAGGGTGAGCTGAGACAGAAAGTATAGTTGTTACATACCATTGCAATGGTATGTAATAATAGTGAAGCAATCTCAAGAGACAAAAGAGTCTTTAATCAGGGCAATTAACTGATTATAAACCCCCAGGGATAGAAAGCAATTGCACTGGACAATCAATAGAACAATCTCACTCTGTAGAATCAGTTTACTAAGCAGGAATCAACTACTTAAGCTGAATCCAAAATATTAATACCAGACAATCAATGGTACTAATATATGAGAAATAATAATAATACCAGACAGTCAATGGTATTAATATTATGTAAACCTAATAGCAGGACCATCAATTGCTTACTAAGAATTACTGAGTCACAATGTCAAGCTGATAAAGGTGAGGATATAGGATGAAATGATATGGTTAGATTGCTTCAAGAGAGGCAGGAAGGCCTTTTTTTATACTAATTTACAGCCTGATTAGTAAGCTAAGCATCTAAACTAACACCTTCCTAATAAGCAAAGTCTTTCAAAAACTGGTGGTCTGTGCACAGAAGGTCATGGAAGGTGCTGTAACTTTGTAGAAGTTCCTAGATCTATTTTAAGCTATTTTCCTTATTTAGTAATTAAAAAGGGCTTGGTGAATTGGATTTTAGCATGTGATTAAGGACAGAGGCAGTGCTGAGACACTCTGGTGTTTCACCATAATATTTGTATGAGATAGGGGTGTCTCAAACTAATATTTAGTGTGTTTCTATAAAGAAACTGGTAACTTGGCTCTGGGCTTGAATCTGCTGTGATCTGATAGTTTGCCTAGTGGAGTTCAAAATTCAGGCCAAACCATCAGTGATGAGCAATAAAACATGCCCTGGAAGTCCAGAGAGCCTTTGGGAATTATTGTGAAGCACCAGGAAGGTTTTAATTAGGCCTATTAATGGATATTTGAATAGAAACAATATTTTAATCAGCATCCTATAACTAATTAAGAGAGAATACTGGAGTATTGAAGGTAGACTAGATGTTTTTGTGGTTTTGCATGTTATAAAATGTTTTTTATAGTTTTCTACTGCGATACTCCTAGCACTAAGAGTTCCCCAACAGTCAGCCTGGCTTATATAATATTAATATTTTGTGACTTGACCAATCACAAGAATACTAGCTGTGGGAATATTTCTTTTCCTTTCTTATTTGTTAAAGGCAACAAATTCCCACAGTGATGTGTTCTTTCAACTGGGCCAAAAGGCCACTATGCCAGGTTATCTGGCATTAGTCTGTAGGCACTATTTAAACAGCAACTTGTTACATGTATTCACCAACCATTGCAATGGTATGTAACATTATTAGTGACTATGTCAGGGGAACCCTAGGAAACAAGCTATGACCAAAAGCCTACCAAGTGAGGACCAAACCTATGACCAAGATCCGTTTGGTATATACCTGACTGCTATGACCAAACTGCATACCAAACAGGTGCTATGGTTGGTAACTGCCCTCAGCAGAGATTACTCATGGCTATCGCCCACATTATTGGTAATCACTAGTGCCCTTGGCACCTAGGTTCCATAACTAAAGGACATGGGGTGCTATGCCTGAGATAAATAAAGTGCCATAGCCACAGTATGTATATAGCTGTAGTTAGGAGGGCAAAGGGGTTCTTTAAAGTTTTCTCTTTGGATCCCTCTTTGCCAGGTATGCTAGCACTATATACATAGACCCTATGCTAATCATTAGATCCCCCTTTGCCAGCATGCCACCCTAGGGTAGAGCATCTGCTTAGGTTCCCCTTACAGTAGAAAACTCTCTCTACAAGTACTGGCAGCCCCTACCATCTGACCCTGAATTAAATTTCTTTGGCAGTGATGACAATGGCAGCCCCTTCTCATTCCTAATCATACTATCTCCTATGGATTTACCATTGGCTCAAGAAGTACTAGATTGCCTTGCCACTATAGAACAGGAGCTGTTGAGAGAGAGGTGAGAGAAGTGGGAGCTAAAGATGAGGCTGAATGTGTTACAGGCCACCACAATGAGTCTATTAATAGGACTCTCAACCCATATTCACCAGCCCATGAAGTAGATAGCTGAGCCTATGAAACCCTCCAAGTTTGACAGTGATAACAGGAACAGGCATGTGTTCATGCAATCGTGTGCCCTCTACCTCAGTGTCTGTGTGAGCAACTTCTTCTATGAACAGTCTCAAATCCTCTAGGTGATGTCCTTATGAAGATAGAGAGAGCTGTGACCTTGCCAGCTGAGTATTCACCCATGAAGCAGAAACTGGCAGGCCCCTCTATGCAAACTGGAAGGCATTTGCCAAAGCATTTTTGGTAGCACTTCTACCTCTTCCATGAGGCTACTGATGTGATGAACCAACTAGAGTTGTGACAGTACCACCAGGGCAGATGCTTAATTGATAAGTACTTGACAACTTTGAGGAGCTAGTTAAGAAGGCTAAATACATAAATAGTTGGTCTATAGTCATGAATTTTGACTGAGACCTTGACACTGCTATCCAAAGCCATATCTGTAAGGGCAACCCTCTGGACTTCTCTAGAGTTATCTCACGGAGAGGGCTAGGCAGGGGGAATCCAAAGTTTTAATTATAATTACTACCTAAATACATGTGGTGCTCTCATCTAGGCAGGGGGAATCTAAAGAGGAAAGTCTAAGGATCCTGCTGCTGGTGAACCCCTCTTATGCCCTTTATGTAAGTGGTCTGTGCACTAGCTTACAAATATATACATCAGAGTATGTAGAGCCAACCTCCTAGTACTAGGTCCAGAGCTTGGGCACTTATTCTGGTTTCTAATCACCATGCTAAACTCATTCCAGTTTCCCACCTGGTGGTTCTTTGTCAAGTCCACGATACTGAGCTCCGGTTCACTTGGTAATACCGACCAACTAACCTTTACCCATACTATCCCTCACTATCACATGGTCTTGGTTTGGTACATCTGGTATATCGTCTAGACTACTTCTCCCACCCTATCCCTTCTACCCCTCCTATTCTCTCATTCTCTGTCCATCCCCTTACCCATTCTCCCCCGGAACATTTGATATTCACTTATTATTTTGGTCACAGCCCTATTGTTTTATCTTCGGCTGTCCTCTATTGTTCTATTCTCACCCACTCCTTTATTATTTTATTCTCAGTCATATTCTATTATTCTATTCTCGCCTACATTCCTTATTCTATTCTTGATCACTGTGGACAATGCCTCCACATGGTTTTTCATACCTTATTATTCTCCATTCCTTATGCCACCCTGTTCCACATCTTGCTTCTTAACCCATATAAGTAGCGGATATATGTAGATAGTTCCTCACTCTGAATATCAACTTGGTTTGCACCCCCTTGTCCACCTTTCCCCTGTCTAAAAAGTCCTTCACTCAAGCCGACACCCTTGGCATCTTCATGAGCCTCTCTCCTGTCCAAATCAGTGGCACGCATGGAACAGCAGGGTGCAATGCACAAGCATGTTGAAGCCTAGCCACCCCGAATGGTCTGCAGGACTTGACCAAATCCTTGGCTTTACCAAGTCATAACATTCCTAAATTCTTAACCTTTGGAATATTGTCACAGTATGGATTTATCTGTCAGTCACATGGGAGGTCACAGATACCATGGATATTATGGACACTGTGGAGATGGTGTGGGTGGTAGTGCGGACAATGGTGTGAATGATGGATACTACAGGAGTTCAGCGGATAATGGAGTTTGTGGATGTTGCCTGGGTATGAAGGTTGAGGTATTCCTCTCTGGTCCTCGGACCCTTGTTTCCAATCTTGGAATTGGAGCGGAGTTTGAAATAGGGCTTCGGATTCAGATTTAGGATTCAAAAAGGGTTGTCCCCTGACATGCCTCTTTTGTGGTACTGATAATAACAAAGTTGCCCACTGCCCCAAATCCACTAGGGCTTGAGTGACCACCTGTCAGGGGACTACCGGTTTATTCCTCTTTTCCTTCCTTTTATTCCTTTTATCTCCTTCATTTCTCTTATCCCTTTGCTTATATTACTTCTTTAATCATTTCTCTATCTCCCCTCTCATATGTTTGCTGTAATCCCTTTCCCTTAATCTTCTATTGTCTTCTTTGCTGGCTGTGACAGGTTTGTTATGTCACAGTCACTGTAGCTATATAGTTGCTGCTTAGGTAAGGGGGTCCTTTGGTTGTTCTCTTCTGGACCTCCCTGCCAGGTAAGCAGCTCACATGTATTTAGCTACATTGCCTTTTATATACTTACTTCTGGACCTCCCTGCAAGTGTCTGGTAGTGCCTGTGGGTAAACTTAGGGTTTGAGTCCCTGGGTTAGGCCCTGGGTAGGTCACAGGGCTGGGTGGTGTCCCGCTGTTAGTCTCCCAGCAGGTACTGGAATCAGTACCCGAGTAGGTTGCCCTTACATTAGAACAACCCACTAATAGAGGACCAAGGGCTCGGGTCTTGTACTTCCACCGGCGAGTCGAATTTCCTCGAACGAGTTGTCTGATCCCTATACCTCCTTCCTCCTTCTCGGCTTCCTCATGCCATCTGGGTGGAAGTCCAGCGTCATACTTGTACTTACTGAAGGAATGGTGATAGCTGGATAGCTCGGTGAGCGAGAGAGTGGACTGCTTCGGGTGACACTATAAATCGCTGTGTAACCTACAGTAGGGTGCACTGTTAAGTCCACGTGTCAGGCGCTTAGCTAATACTTCCAAAAGGGCTTATCCGGGTTAGCGTAGTGGTCCGTGAAGGAACCGAAGGCCGAGGACGGGGGTCGGAACGGCCACGGATGGGGATGGGAGCGTCGGAAGCTTAGGGTAGGTCGCGGATTGGTTCTATCCGGTCACTAAGGTGTTCGAGGTCGAAGGGACTTGGCTTCAACTTGTGTGTTACGCCCTCCTCGATCATCTGTCCCTAATTTTGGAAAGGAGACAGGAGTTTTACCGGAAATGAATCGGAAACTAGAGGGTAGACTAAGTCGATATTCGTACTAGCGAACAGTCCAGTCGACTGGCAGACTATATACATGTGACTATCCTTGTACTATCTTTGCCGGTCATAAAACAAGGAGAAGGAGAGTACAAGGGGTCAATATAAAAGAGAAAACAAGGGAATAAGGTACCCGATGATCCTGCACATCATCTATCAAAGGAACGGAACCTTGACTTCGGAGTCTTCGGGGGTTCGGAAATGCAGAACCTCGGAATGTATGTCGGACATCTGGAAATCGGTTATTCAGTCTTTGAGCGATTGGAAAAGTCCCGGAAAGGGTGTGGGTGGTTGTGGGGGTTGGTATGGGTTTATTGAGAGTACGGGCCATAACATGCACCATCCACTGAAGGCCAAGGTGACACCATAAACCATTTTCCAACCTCAACTTCCTTAATACTCCTCTTATATTCGTTGTCCTAGCGTTTCTACATGCCGAGAATCCTCCACAATGCTATTCTACAACTCATACCACCCTACCTCACATCCGCCTTCTTAATACCGCCCACCTTCGTGCTTCATCCCAACCGAATCCTCATCCCACAGTGCGACTCTACCATGCCAACCTTGCTCCTCGGCCTGCTAGACGGGCAACCCGACGAGCAACACCGCTGACGTGGCCTGTGATGATGCCATGTCACACACTCGCTGTTGACAGCGACCAACCTTGGAGGCTTGCAACAGGCCTCCACCTTTCTATAAGATGTGCTAGACACATTTTCTCTATCCCGGTATCCCGAGGGCATGTCCTACCCGATGATGATGCGGAGGCTGTTGCATCTGAGGCCTCTGCTGCATACCCTCCTGACATGTATGATGTGCACCCTGCAACGCAACCTGCCATTACTGCCAACTATAGCCATGCACGAATGCCGAGTTCGATAAGCGAGCTATACACCATGCTAGCTGCACCATCGACCCTCATTGTCATGCTGATGCAGATGAACGACATGTTGACCATGCCTGTAACTGCGCCCGGTGCTGCTACTTGTGATGTCTCTCCAGCAACACTGACCGACTGGACGGCATGTCCACCAACTGCAATGACCTGTCTGCTTGGTCAGCACCATGCTTTGCAACATGACAATCTGCACACCTTCTCATGCACTCCTATGCAGCCGGAGGCTGATCGAGGTCAGCACACCTACCGTTTGCATCTCAGGTGACCCTCCCAGACCCACAGAGGTCTCCCCATGAGTCATGGCTTGACTCGCTCATGCTGCACTCACAGAATGCATGACCATCCGTCACTCCAGCACCGAAGTGACATGAATTCAACATGCACCGTTGGAGTGTGGGGCATAAAAGTTGGCAAAGCACCGCAACCCGCTCATGCCAATGACCTCTGTGTCAAGCAACACCCTGGCGTAACCGTCCGCGACATCCTTGTACTGAGGCCTGTATGCCTGCCTGCATCCCGATCCTGTCACATTCATACTGCCGCTGGTCCTGGGAACACCTTCAAGGAGTTGTGTAAGCCACAGCCTTGTCCCCAACGGTGTGAATGAGATGAAGACAAGCCAGCCACGTATGGCAACCGGCTCACCACGATATTGTCCTCTGTACTGCCGAGCCGACAACGCCGCCCATCGCGATTGTCGCCACCCCATGTGGTTTCCGCACCCTCTGCCTACCGCTGGACGCACGCAATGCAGACCGTGTGGTCTGCCTCCCATTCAGACATGTGCCAATGATGAGCTGCACGCATGCACCCTCTTACCCGTTTCCAGTGCTCAGCCCAGTCACCACCATGTGTGCCCTCACTCCTGCATAGGCCGCTACATAGTGTACTGCAGGAGCAAATGCTCTACCCAATGGGCCGAAGTACAGCCGATGTGCACCACGTCATGCAGCCCATGCTGTATGACCACCATGACCGCTCGACGCACACCCGCTGTCTTGCACGCACCATTGCTGGGATAGATGTGGTAGTTGGCGACGCACCACAATCATTCACCACGAACGATACTGGCGGCGATCGACGCCCTTATGTGACCACCCGTGATTCCCTCGTACCGACGCTCGGGCACCTGCTGTATCGTAGACTGCCCCTGGCGGCATCCATACCCACGTCCGCATCCGGCAGCCTTGGAGTGACACCTCCTGCCTCATTGACCCTGGAGAGAGTGGATGCATTGGGATGGGTGTGGATATCAGCCGATGTGGAGTGTGGAGATGGAGTTTGAGGTGCAGAGTGTGGAGGAAAACAGGACCGCTGTGTGACCCAGAGAGGGGGTAGGCTAGATGGGCACATTGTCATGTGTATGATTTGAGGTCGACATTCACACGTGGCCTTCCTCTAGGCTGAGCTTTCCCAGTCGACCTTGGGTACCAGCCTTAACTGTGGAGGCGGAGTCCCACAATCGATCCAGACTGCCACCGCTTGCTGGGCCTTGTTGCTCACATGTATCCACACCGCCCCTTGAGAAGACTGTGCACCGCCTTGCATATTGCGCCAGCAACCATCGTTGGCACCGTTTCCACAGAGTCCCGCCTGTGGTACCGACTGACCGAGCGGTGGAATTTAGAGGCTATCCATAGGCCCTCCCTTCTCGATGGGATGTCCTCACATGACCGCCATGGGCCCTGCGATCCGCCTGATACCACCGCAGGCCATTTACGTGCTTGGACGAGCTACCACGACCCCACGCACACAACCAAACCGATGCATATCCAGGTTCGACACGTATCGTATCACATGGCTCATGCTGTATGACTGCCACCGCTCCCTTGACGTCTGCTTGCCATTTCATCCGCATGCACTGTCGACAGGGTTGGCGACCCGCCGTGATTCGCTCGCCGTCAACGACATCCACTTGCAGTGCCGATGCCCTTACGTCCGCCTGTATACAGTTGCAGTCCTCAACAACCAGGCTGGCTGCGGAGACCCCCCTACTCTGCACATGCCCCAGGGGATTGCCTAAGCCCCACAACAACGTCCCCAACGATACAAACCCTCGGCGGTGACTCCATCCCCTCATGCTACCACCCCAGTTGCCATCGTGCCGTCCCCGTCGTGGCCGATGCCGAGTTGTGCACACGCGCCCTCTCACCTGCTTTCAGGTACCTAGCACAGTCGCCACTGCACGCGTCCTCACTTGCATATTGGATGAGGATGGCCCAGCGTAGACTGCCCATACCGAAACGACGCAAGTCTGCATACGACACACATCACACTGCGCAGCCCACGCATGATCTCGAAACAGCACCCCAACAATTGTTCCCTACCGTCACTGCCGGGCCCAGGAATGCCGCCAGGATGCCGTGCCACCCGACGCGCTCTCATGCGCCCGTTGCCATCGCTGGTCTCATACAGTCTTACTGATGTTGCGTCCCCGCACGTCGACCTCCTGCATCTCCAACAACCTGTGTGTCCACCCGCATTTCCGCACGCACGCCTTCGCCACTCGTCCACTCGTGTCCCCATGCATCCACATGCTGTCTGCCTCCGTGACCGTCCCCTACCCTTGCCACCAGTTCCGGGAATGTGCTGGGAAGCCACGCTCGCCGTGCAGTTCGGTCTCCGTGCTCGCACACCCGTCATCATTGCTCTGACCGCTGCCGCTCGCTCCGGACCATGTCCGTTCGTGTCCTTGCATGTCGACCTCCCGCATTCCTGCTCATCCGTGTTCGACATGCATCGTAACTCGACCGACGTGTGCCAGCCATCTCCACCGCATGTGCCGTCACAATAATGGACGCAGGCATTGGCGAGACACCGCTGGTTCGTTCATCACCAATGATGTTTGCCGATGCTTGCACATCTGCCCACAGTCAATCCCATGCACGTTCGTGCCGTCGCCGATTTCGGGGACATCGAGAAGCCACATAAGCCGCGTTCATCGCACAGCTTGGTCCGCACTGGCATTTGCAACGGTCACCCATGACGTCTCAAACCCACGCGACACGCTCCCTACAGCATTCTGGCCCTTGTCCTCGACCGAGGTTGTGCCGAACAAGCCACGATGGCCTCATACAACTAGGTCGCTTGCAAAGCCTCTCTTCAGCGGCACCCTGTGTCATCTGCCGTGGTCACCGACTCTGGGGATACTCCAAAAGGTCACATAAGCCGTGCTCATCGGTAATGCCGCCTGCTCTGGCCCTCTTGGCCCCTTGTTCTCAACGCTCGAGTTGACTGCCGTGTCTGAGGAGCAGCATTACCCGTTCCATATCCTTAGCCATCGCAGGCATAGCTGAATGGGTATGCTCATGTACTCATTTGGTGGTCATCTCAGGTGCCCTTCGGCAGGCTCTATACATCGGCTGGGTATTCCTTGTGTGTATTTGGTGGACCAGGTGTGTCTATTGATGAGATTATGGGTAAATTGCAGTAGGTTTGAAGAATTTATAGGCAATCTATTTTATTTATCTCCTCAGTGTAGTCAACAACTGAGTGTATATTCAAATAATATACCTATTTTATTTATCTTACAAAAGAAATAAAAGAGAAATTAGCCCTGAGGCTTTGTACATAATATTATACAACTCACCTCCTCAGTGTAGTCAACAACTGAGGAGGGAGGCATGTGCAGGTTGTGTTTCACCCACATATACCCTGCAACCGGCCTTTGACCCTATCGAAGGTTTGAGCCAGGCTGCCGGTTCCAAATCCAGGGAGCTGGCCATGCACATCGCGTCGTGCGTGGGTAAGCGCCCATAAGTAGCGTACATAGAAAAGAACGAATAACTCCCTCAATATTGAGGGTAAAAATACAAATAAATGAGAGGAAATTTCAGAATTCAAAAGCGCACAGAGTGATACCAAAATCGATATATAAATACAATATATTGAGATTGGTCTCTCAGGGGTGGGATGCTAGTTTGCACCCTACATGCCCCCTCAAGCTCAATATATGCCGAGCTTTTCAGTGAGAATCTTCACTCTGGGTCCTGGTAAACCCTTTGTGAGGATGTCTGCAAGCATTTGATCAGTTGAGAGGTATTCGATTGTAATCTTCTTCTCCTCAATCGTATCTCTGATGAAATAGAGTCTTATGTCAAAGTGTTTGGTCCTCGAGTGTTGC
>QLPI01015023.1:0-15864 GCA_003314275.1 Chroogomphus rutilus | reverse complement strand
TGTTCATCTGCTTCAGTAACCTGATCCTGATTCTGATTTCACAGTCCAGTAATATTTCTTATACATTTTGGAAGGCAGCCAGCGGGCATTATGCAGCGTGTCAAGGCCGGGTAATGATTGTTCCATATTTGTATTTATTTGTTTATGAATATGGTATATAGTTTTTATTTATTGTTTTTAATTTTTTAATTTTAAAATTTAAATTTTTTTTCACACTTTTACCGGAATCATACACTACTCAATCATAGCTATTGATTGCACATTTTTTCAATATTTTTCGGTTTTTTTTGGGGTGTGGCCAAAATTTTGACATGTCCAAAATAAAAATTATTTAAAAAAAAAAATGGCTCGTTAGATTGACTTCATTTTGATGTTAGATACTTCATTTAATGGTCTACTATCGATTTCAACGAGCGGATTTTGCCAGAAAATTGGGTTGAAAATTTTTGTTGAGTTTGCTTGTCCCATACAGTATAGTAGACTTCCTTGATACAGATTTCAGTCAAGCTCAATTTTAGCTTGAAATTTTGTAGATTAAATTTGAAAAAAATTATATTAAAGCTGAGAAGTGTCTTGAGAACATTTTTCCTCTATATTATAGGGGCGAAAAACCATTTGTTGTGGCAGAGTAAATTATTTTGTGGAACATGTCAAAATGTCACAGGTATAGGTCCTTGATACAAGCGTGACACCTAATTCTCCGTGCGCAGAATTTGCGGCCCGTTGTGATTAGTCATCCATTTCTTTGTATTACTAGTGTGTTGCATGTCACACTTTGGTAGCCCCAATATCTTTGTGGTCAGATTAAGGTCAATTTAGGTCAAATCCCACTCGGAGTTTTTGTAATTAGCAATAGGAGATGCATAGCTTCCCTAATGTGAACACTCTATCACAAAATCTCTCAGAAAAGTTGAGCAATCACTGATTTAAGATTGTATGTTATCAAAATTGAGAAATTTTAGATGAAAGTAAATTCCTCCTGAATGCAATTCTTCTCCCTCCCTTGTGTGAGTTGGCTTAAATGTTGCTTATATATAGTAGATTCTTTGTGCAAAACCCTGTATTACTGGAATGAGAATTGACCTTGGAAAATCATTTTGTATCAAGGAGGTATCCTGTATCAAGGAGGTCTACTATACTGTACTGTATACTCCGGAGATTCACATAATCTGTTATCACAAGAGTATTGCAATAAAGATTTAATGAGATCTCACATAGCTGTGCAAAATGTCTTTTTTGATTCTGATCCAGGTCGTTTGTCCAAAGAGAATATTTAAGGGGGGTCTTGTCAGGTATCCTGTTTGTTACATATAGAATTAATAGTTTAAGAGTGTTAAACTATTAGCTCTAGACTGGTTTAGGTTTATTTCTACTTTTCTATTTTTCATCTGACTTTAGTTTTTAAAGAGGTAGCCTGCCACTTTGGTAGCAAGGTTAAGGTTCACTCTTTGGAACAAACATTATTCAACAGGTCTTCAGACCCGTTGTTGAGTGTGGCTTCTGGTCTTTGGACCAGTTACCTAAGTAGACTTCGGTCCACTTATGAGAGTGCTGCTGGCACTTATTTAATCCTGTAGATTAAGATGGGTGAAAATGATTGTTATTTTATGCCACATAACTAGCTTCTTTTATACTAATTCTAAGCTAATTATGTAATCTCCTGATAAGGCAATTCCTTCATGAAGCTTGTGGAGGTGTTCAGAAGGTATTGGAATGCCTTGGAAGCTGGTGAGAGTTATTGTGTCACCATTGTCACTACTTTTACAATAAAGAAATATAATATTCCCACAACTGGTACTCCCATGGTCATGTCATGAAATATTAATATTATGTAAGTCATGCTTCTGGACTGACCATTTATGTAATTAGTATTATATAAGTCCAGGAATTTGTTGTACATTGTGGACTGAGAACTTGAGCCAGGAGTTTGGAGCCACTTTCGTAGATTTAGGTAATTGGCTCCATAGTTGTTATACATTGTGGGTCCACACATTGATAGGCAAAAATATAGATGTTTTTATGATTATCTGCAGGCTCAATCTCCTTGATAATTAAGAGTTAATTACTGGAGGTAATTCACTCTTAATTGGCCAGCCAAAAACATTATAATATTTTTTTGTTGCCAAGATATGGCTGATTTAAGTGGAAATTTTCTTGAGGAGAGGTTTGGATTCTGCAGGCTGATTTGGCTCGAAAAAATGATCAAAAATAATAGGGAGCATTCCCTATTCCTCAACAGATCCACTATCAAAGAAGAAGAGGTTAGAGGTGGTGGTTGAGGGGAATTCTGGGGGTTCAGATACCCCCAGGGTTACACTCTTGAGGGAGGTGGTGGATGAGCTATGGGTATTTGGGAAGGAGTGTCTTCAGACCTGGAGGCATTGAGGCAAGAGGTCTAAGATATTGGGAATGGGAATAAGTGGATCGCCAATGCCTTGGAGCATACCAACCAGCTCTGAATCATAGAGCAAGCTTGGTAGTTTAACTGGTCCCAAAACACATATGAGCAGTGGGGGAATGTGCCGAGGGAGACCTGGAAGGGGAAGGAGAAGGAGGGGAAACCAAAAGGAGATGATAGGTCAGAGTCAGATGAAGAACTGGGTGTGCCAGACTAAATAATGTCTTTTTCTGAATTATTGTTAAAAACCCCAAGTTGAGTGAAAATGCCTAAGTTAAAACCAAGGTGAACCAGTCAATACCAAGATAAGAAAGTCTAAGACAACACCAAAGGGCCTAGTTTGGAAGGGTATGCTCAGTGGAAGTCAGAGACTACTTTGGAGGTGTGGTCGAGTTCATTGGCTGGTAGCCAGGACTTTTCATCTCCAGTGCCTTTATATCCAGACCACTTGACTAAGTGCAGGAGTGGGCACCTGCATCTCCTTCTCCCAAGCTTTGAGTCGAGGATCTTGAAGATCTTGTATTTGGTTTCCCTGTCAATAATGACCGGGGGTTGGGGTTGAAGTGTTTGTTTGGGGAAGGTATTCAGAGTAGATGGTTCAAGCATAGAGATGTAGAAGACAGGGTAGATGGCTCGTATGCTGTGGGCAAGTTGTAGTGTGAAGGAAGTGATTCCTACTTGTGCGATAATTTTGAAAGGACCTAGAAACTTCTCTGCTAGCTTTTCAGAGGGTCTTGTAGTTCAGATGTTCTCAGACTTAACAAAGACTTTGTCTCCAACTTTAAAATCTGAAGGAACCACTTGATGTTGATTGGCAGATGCTGAGTATTGGATCTGAGCTTCAGATATGGTCTTTCAGAGTTGCTGATGAAGTTCATCTAAGTCAACTACAAAATCATATGCTTGGGAGGAGGTGAGGTCCTGTTTGGGGTGTACTATGATGTTTGAGTAATAGCCCTTGTTGGCATAGAAGGGGGAGATTCCTATCATTGCATTTAGGGCATTGTTGTATGTGAATTTGGTGATGGGTACTAGGTTGAATCAATTGTTTTGCTGGTAGTTGTAATATACTCAGAGGTATTGTTCAAGGGTTTGATTCATGCATTCAGTTTGTCCATCCCCTTTGGAATGATATCCCGAGGTGAAGTGAAGCTTCATTTCCAGAGCCTTGCCAAGGGATTGGAAGAACAAGGAGACAAACTCAGTTTAGTTTCGGTCTGAGGTGACATGTGATGGTATCCCATGCTTTGAGAATATGTATATGATGAAGAGTTTGGTGAGGGTTGGGGCAGTGATTGTATCAGTGGTGGGGATGAAAAGGGAATGCTTCATTAGGTGGTCTATGATGATAAGGATAGTGTCCTAACCATCCAAAGTGGGCATTTTTTCTATGAAGTCCATTGAGAAGGAGTTCTATAGTCATTCAGGGATTGGTAGTTGCTTGAGTAGCCTGTAGGGGTAGTGTCTCTGTGGCTTAGACCTCATACAAGTTGTTCAAGACTTGACATAGGACTTAATGGATTCTCAAAGTTTGGGCCAGACATAGTCTCTTCTTATGAGTTCCAATGACCAATTCTGGCCAAAGTATCCCGAGATTGGGTGGTCATGCTTGTCTTGTAAGACTCAAAGTCAGAGGTTTCTGTGATTGTAGATTCTTTTGTTGAGGAGGAGGAGTCCTTCCTCGGTGGTGGTCTATCGATTGGTGGGGTTGTCCATTTTGGCTGAGGCTGTCAGGTCATGTCAGAGTGAGGCTCAGATGTCATTGTGGAGTTGTTCTACATCCATGATCATCGCAGCTTGGATGACTGGAGAGTATAGGGAGGTAGCCTGAAGTGACGATACGTGTTGTTCTATCATAAAGCCTGGCTGGAGGTTATACAGGTTGATCTTGGTGTAGTTGCTTCCCCTCTCTTTAGGGTAGACATCCCATCATCTAGTGAGTATGTTGGGTTTGGCACCAAGGCAGCCCAGTCAGAAGTGGATTACCATGCTCAACTGTGAGAGGTTTGGACCATCGGACCTGCCATTGGGTGAGTAACTTGGTCGTAGAAAATTTCCAAATTCTTATGGTCAGTGACAATGTCAATCAGGTCTGCTGAACCTTCTAGGTAGTGTCTCCAGGTTTTGAATGCTTTGAAGATGGCTAGTTGTTCATTGTCATGCACATTGTAGTTCAGTTCTGGGGGTGTGAAGGTTCAGGAGTGGAAAGTGATCGGGTGGATATCATTATCCATTGGTGATATGGTGGACAGAATTGTGATAAGGGCATAGTCCAAGGTGTCAGTCTCAACAATGAGTTGAGATCCAGGGATCCATTGTGTTAGGACCAGGGCCATAGTAAATGCATTTTTGAGCATCTTGAAGGATGTTCTGCAATTCCTAGTAAAGCTCCATGGAGTGTCTTTCCATGTCAAATGGGTTGGCAGAACTGTGATGTTGGAATAGTTGAAGATGAAGCATCAATAGAAATTTGCGAAACTGAGGAATGACTGGGTGTCTTTAATCTTTCAGGGTTCAGGATATTCCTGAATGACTTTGAGGTTAGGCTGTTGGGGGAGAGGATGTACCTGAGGTACTCCACAGTGTCAGTGTGGAAGGAGCATTTATCTGCTCGGGCATATAGGTGGTTTTTTTGGAGCCATCGGAGGACCTCTTGGACATGGTTCCTATGTTCCTCTATGTTATCAGAGTAGATCAGGATGTCATCTAGATACATATACTGTAAGGGCAACCCTCTTTCGGAACTGGTCTCGACTGCCGGAGGCTGGAACCAGCGGGACACCACCCAGCCCTGGACGTCCTCCTAGGCCTGACTATGGGACTCGAACCCAGAGCCTACCCACAGGCTTCTCAGATCTAAGCAGGGGAAATCCGAAGTTCAATTATAGCTACTACCTAAGTACATGTAGGGCTCTCACATAAGCAGGGGAAATCCGAAGAGGAAATTCTAAGGATCTCCGCTGCTGGTGAACCTCTTTTATACCCTTTATGTAAGTGGTCTGTGCACTAGCTTATAAATCAACACAGGCGCCTATTCCCGGCTCCAGTCATCACACTAAGATCATTCCTATCTCCCGCTCGGTGGTCCCTCGGACCTGGGTCTCCTAGCCTCGGAGTTGGGGGGAGTCCGAGATAGGGCCTCGGAGTTGGGAGGAGTCCAAGATAGAGGTTCAGACTTGGATCAGGACTCGGAAGGGATCATCCTCTGACATCGGTGGCCTTTCGGACTTTGGTCTCTCACCCTCGGAGTTTAGGTGGAGTCCGAGATAGGACCTCAGAATTGGGGAGAGTCCGAGATAGGACCTCGGAGTTGGGAAGAGTCCGAGATAGGGCTTCGGACTTAGACCAGGACTCAGAGGAGGTCATCCTCTGACATCAGTGGTCTTTCGGACTCTGGTCTCTCATCCTCGGAGTTTAGGTGGAGTCCGAGATAGGACCTCGGACTTGTCATCAGGATTTGGAAAGGGTCATCCCCTGACATATACTAGTACTGACAGATCCAAGAGGTCAGAGAAGACATCGTTCATACACTAAAAGGCTGCCATAGAGTTAGTGAGTCCAAAGGGAATTACACACCACTCAAAGGATCTGTAGTAGGTGCAGAAGGTGGTTTTCCATTCATTGCCTTCTCAGATGTGTACCAGGTGGTAAGCATGTCGGAGGTCTATCTTGGTGAATATTTGGGCCTTTTGGGACTGTCCAGGAGGTCAGAGATTTGGGGAAGTGGGTAGCAATCCTTCTTTGTTATTTTGTTTAATCCATGAAAGTTGATGCAAAGGCATAGTAAACCATCTTTCTTTTAGGTAAAGAGGACTGGACCACCCCTGGGAGAGCATAAGGGTCATATAAACCCTGTGGATATGTTCTCATCTAAAAACCCTCGGAGGGATTTTAGTTCACTTTCAGAGAGAGAATAGATTGGACTGAAAGGGGGCCATGTGCCTTCCTCTAGTTTGATTTTGAGGTCATAAAATTGGTGAGGGGCTAGGGTATCAGCTTGGGTTTTGCTGAAAACATCTTTGAACTCATGGTATTTGTTTAGGACATGAGTCAAGTTTATTGGGCCTTCTTCAGAGTCATGGTGGTTGGAGCAGGAGAGCTAGAAGGTTTGTGTACCTTCCATCTTCAATATTTGAGCAAATGCTACTACATTGACCAGGGCAACCTTTGGTGCCACAAGCTGGGGGTTTGGAGGGGATAGAGGTTTGGATGAGCAGGAGTCATAACTGCTGGCTCAGATGGTACCTGGAGATTAGCTGTGGTCAGAGAGCCAAACAAAATACTGCCCAATACCCAATCAATCAATGGATTGTAGCAGGTGAACCAGTTGTGTCTGAGGACTTCCAAGAAACTAGAATTTAATGGAGTTACATAGAACATAATGCTGTATTGCTCCCCTTTCAGGAAGCAAATGCAGAGGTCAATGGCTTTTCAAATTATGGAGTTGGAGGAGCCATCAAAGAGTCACAGTAGAATCAGGGTGATGTCATAGATTCAGAGTTGATATCTTGTAGGGTAGTCAGAGTCCAGGAAGCAGTGAGTCAAGCCTGAATCTATTAGGGTGTTGATGTAGGTGGTTTTGAGGCTGAGGCAGATGGTCAGGGAGTTTAGACTGGAAAGAGCAGATGCATTAAGTCTCATCTCCATTGGTGCATCATTGGGTTCAGTGCAGCCCCTAACTGATGCTAGAGTCAAAGGGCTGCTTAGAGATTTTTTGACTCCAAGGTATCTTCTACTTTGGAGATTATTGCCTCAGGTGTGCTTTCCACAGCAGTGATTGCACATCCTTTCATAGTGGCAGAGGACAATTTCAGACATTCCTTGGCTATGTGACCAGTTCTTTCACAGAAGAGGCAGAGGTTCTGGTTGAAATGGCATTGTTGTTCTTATGGTATGAGTTTGCCATCTCTACTGAGTTTCATAGTCAAGTCCGAGGTTGTCTTAAGGCCTGGCTGGGGTTTAGGGGTTTGGTGCTGGTACTGGGAGTTGGAGCCATTGGTGCCCTGTTTCTGTCATTTGGACATTTGGGGACTTTGGACATGGAGCCATCCTGAGCCATCTCAAAATGCCATTCCCAATAGCAAAAGTTGATTGACTGAGATAGTCAATGCAGTTATAGTAGGGAGTTAGGTTTCCCTACCTTGGCAATTTTATCTTTGATCCTATTGGATAGGCTGTTGTAGAACTGGTGATGGAGTGTGGAGTCTCCCCACTGGATGCAAATGACAAGTCTGTTGAATTTGACCACATACTTTGTGATGCATTGGTTATTGTGCATTCAGAGGGCTTCAAGGTTGGCTTTGGCCTCTCCTTCTGGGTCATGGGGGCCAAAGTTGGCCTTGAGTTTGGAGATGAATTCCTGGTAATTGTAGAGCCAGTATGGGTTGTCTTTGGAGGTAAGCCCTGGTTCAAAATAATCCAAGGCAGTGCAAGTCAAGTATCACAGTATGTAGGTTACTTTGGCACTGTTAGAGTCAAAAGCATCAAGGTGGTCTTGAAAGTTTAAGGTGCACTGCACCAAGAATAATTGTAGTTTCTTTGTTTTGGAACCATCGAAAGGGTCAGGGTCCTGAACCTTGGTTTAGGTGGATGACTTCTTTAAGCTTGACAGATGGTGGGTTAGCATCATGATGGCTTCCACCAGGTTTGGTTCATCATTCTCATTGTCCAAGGGTGCTATAGGGGGTTCCAGGAGGGGGTTCAATGAGTGTTCAGATGGTGGTTCTGGAGCTAGGGAATGGCACGGGTCACCCATGGGTCAAATGTGGGTGACCCGCACCCGACCCATGGGAAACCCGAACCCATCAACCCATGGGTTTTTTCCCATGGGTCGACGGGTCTCGGGTGCGCGCCGCACCCGCACGCGGCGCGTACGTCGCGTTCATCACGGCGCATGCGCATATGTCGCGTACGTCGCGTACGTGGCGGTGCGTGTGCATATGGGCATTGCGTACGTCGCATTTGTCGCGGCGCATGCACATACGTCGCGTACGTGGCGGCGCGTGTGCATACGGGCGTTGCATACGTCGCGTTTGTTGTGTACATCACGTTTGTCACGGCATGTGCGCGTACGTCGCGTACATCATGTATGAGGCGGCGCGTGCGCAGACGTCGCATACGTTGCATATGTGGCGGCGCGTGCGCGTAACGGGCATTGCGTATGTCGCGTTCGTCGCGGTGCGTGCACGTACGTCGCGTTCGTCGCGTCACGTGCGCGTTCGTCGCGGCGCATGCACGTATGTCGTGTACGTCACGTTCGTCGCGGCGCGTGCGCGTACGGTGCGTTCTTCGTATTCAGGGCGTCGCATTTGTGTCGGCACGTGCACGTACGCGTTCGTTGTGTTCGTGTCAGAGTTGACGCCCCGGGTTGGGCCCGGGTCACGGGTGCTCGCGGCTTGACCCGCACCCACACCCAAGGACACCCGACCTGGTGACCCGTGCGGGTTGGCCTGACCCGTGCATTTCCCTATCTGGAGCTGGTGGGGGGTTTGATGGTGTATGGACATCGGGTCCTGCGATAGGTAAGTTTGGGGTCAAAGATGCATGGCATACCAAGGCTCCTCTAATTGTTCAAAGGGCTTCAATTTGTGAACTACATCTCATAGACAATCAGGAGTGTGAGTTCAAATATACTGTTAAGTCCAAAGTCAAGTCAGGTCCAAGGTGAGTTACGTCAGTCTGAGGTCTTGTGTTCAAAGTCTCAGGGACTTGGCTTTAACTTATGTGATGTGCCCTCCTCAATCATCAGTCCCTAATTTCAGAGGTTTGGGGTTACAGAGGTTTGGGGTTCAGAGGAAAAGTGAGTGGGAATACTAAGTTGATATCCAAACTAAGATATGGTACAGAAATATGGAGGTATTTATACATAGAAGTCCTTATTGGAACTAATTAGAAATGTCCAAGGGAACAATAAGATGAACAAAAATAGGTTACAAATAAAATCTACATCTATCATTACAATAAGACTATTGTACAATGAGAAAGGAAAGAGGTCTGATGTCTGAGGTGACTGTTGCCAATCGGGGTTCAGGGTACGGGTGATGAGGTTTGGAAGGGATGGGGTGGATTCAGACTTGGTTTTGGATGATATTCTTTGTAGCACCCTAGGTCAGATATCTGAGGTGTCAGGTCCATATCAAGGATATAACAACGTACCAAGCTGAGAGTGATGTACCAAGGGACTTGTGAATGACTTGGTCACCTGTGCATGGAATTAAATGTTTAGCATTTGGTCAGTATGACTGAGTGAACCGATGCTCGGTAACATGTACTTAACAGTGTCCTGTGTTGTAGCATTGCATGGGAATGAGCTCTGAAGAAGATATGATGATCTATTGGGGGTCTGAAGATTGTAGTGCTGAATAGAATGGTTGGCTGTGTGATGTGGCAACAGTGAAGGTGATATGGGATGAGCACTTTTGGAGTTGAATTCATAACATGATTGATATTTACAGCTTTACTGTCACCACCCGATATGCAAAGAAAAATCAGCAGCTCACAGTAAAGAATTCTGGAGGCCTACTACAAAGACATAGGAAACATGAAGATTAGTAGAGAAAGGATGCACTTGCAGGATTACTAGATCCTTCCACCCTCTATTCCTCCTCCTCCTCCTCTGCTCTTCTCCATTCCTCCTCCTCTATTCTCCTCCACTCTTCCTCCTCTTCTCTCAGCCTCTGTTACTCTTCCTCAGATTCCCTCTATGCCTCCTCCTCTGCTCTCCTCTGTTCTTGAAGGATAAGGCAAATATAGTGCCCAATGGATCTCTGCTAGAGTAGGGTCACGATTTTCCATTGTTTATAATTCAATGGATCACAAGTGCTTAATGAATGCCTATCAATGCCCAAAGGCATCTATGCTCCTCCCACAATCATGTCCATCTTAATTACCATTGAAATAAGTGGAGAATCTCAAGGGCTTGGTCCTAATAGAGGAATACTGTTATGGTTCATGCCCCAGATCGATCCAACTTATAATTGCACTACTGATAATTGCACTACTGCTCCACCCTTCTCTGACTATCTTTTGACCATGCTGTTAAGAGACCAATCATCCACCTGTCCCTCCAGGATCCTACAGTCCCATTCTTGTAATTCTATGATCCTATAGTTTCTATGATCTGTCAAGCACCAGTAATGCCGCAGATGCAGGTGGAGAGCAGCAAAGTCCTGCAGGCTGGAAGTAGTGGCTTTGGCTTCAACATACTCTTGCATTGTGCCCTACTTTCTGTGCATGCCACCAATTTGGAACAGAAGGGATACTCAGGGAGTACCAAAGGTGCCAGCCCAAGTAGAGGACTTTACAGGAAAAGAGAAGGTAAGGGGCCTAAGCCTAGTCGATACCCAGAATGAAAGAGTATGTCCTACTTATATAGGTTAAGAAGCAACATGTGGAATAAGGAATGTGGGACAATAAGGTATGCAGAGCATGTAGAGGTATTGTCCACAATGGATAAAAATAGAATGGAGGAATGTAAATGGGAATAGAACAATGAAAATAGAATAATAAGAATGTAGCCAAGGATAGGATAATAGGGAGTGACCGACTATAAAACAATAGGGTTGTGGCCAAGGATAAAACAAGAACAGGATGTCCTGAGATAAGAGAGGTGGAGAATTAAGGAGCGGATGGGGTGGGATTAATGGATGATGAATGAGGTAAAGGAGATGAGGGATTGGGATGAGGAATGTAGATGGTGGATGTGCCAAGCCAAGACTGGCACACCAAGTGACTTGCATGTGGCTTAGACACTTGTGCATGGACATAGACTAACTACTTGGTTGGCACTGCTAAATTACCAGAATCTCGGTACATGTACTTGACATGATCCCATTTCTGTAATAGGTGTCTCTGGTGTTCCTGAGTAACTTGTTCCCCTTGTTGTTTAATTTTCTGTTCACCCCCTTGTATTTCCTCCTTCCCTTATCTTTTGACCAGACAGTAGAAAGTACAAGGTAGTCTACATGTATATAAACCTCCAGTTGACTGGACTGTTCACTAGTTCAAATATTGACTTAATTTGCTTCCTAGTTTCTGACTTTGTTCCAACCTAATTCCAACTTAGTGTCTGCACTTCTGTTCTCTAACTTTCTAAAATTAGAGACAGACAATTGAGGAGGGCATAACACATAGGTTGAAGCCAAGTCCCTTCAACTGTGAACTTCTACAATGACTAGTTGTCCAAGTCTCATCCCAAGTCTACTGCCAGTCTAAGTCCTGGCACTTCCTGTTCTACTTTCAGTCACTCTCATCCTTATGACAATCCAACCCTTTAACCTACAACCCTCTGTTGTGTACAGAACCTCTGCCCCCCTGTGGAATCCTTTGGAAACCCATGGAACCCTTCAGTATCTGTTTTAATAAGCACCTGACACACAGATTCAATACTCTGAAACTACTCATCCATAATGGACCTGGGCTTCTCAACAGCTAGAGATGAGGCTCATAGTGAAGAGCTTTAAAACCATAGCCTGTGAGCTTTCCCTGGTCTCTGAAAGCTTTCTTATAATTCTTTTGGGTCCTGGCTGATTTACTCCACAGATAGTCCTAGGGAATGGCATGGGTTAGGCCAACCCACATGGGTCACCAGGTATCAGGCACTGGGAATGCTGATGATGTGTGGGCCAAATACTATAGTAATAGTGTCAACTTCACGATGCTGGTGGGAGGTGGCCAAGTCCTGCAGGCCAGTTGGAGTGGCTTGGCTTGAATGTACTCGTGTGTTACACCCTACTTTCCATGCATACCACTGATTTGGAACAGATGAGATACCTGGGAGAGTGCTGAGAGTGTCAGCCCAAGTAAAGGACTTTAGACAGCATAAGGGAGGGCAAGAAGGCATAAACCTAGTTGATATTCAGAGTGAAGAACTATCTACATACATTTGCTACTTATATAAGTTAAGAAGCGAGATGTGGAACAGGGTGGCATAAGACATGGAGAAAATAATAAGGTATAGAGACCATGTGGAAGTATTGTCCTCAGTGATCTAGAATAGAACAATGAAATATGGCCAAGAATAAAAGAGTAGTAATGCGAGTGTAAATAGAACAATAGAAAGTTGCCAAATATAAAACAATAGGGCCATGATCGAATAATAAGTGATGTTAGGACTTGGTGAAGCCGAGGATTCAGTCAATGTCCTGTAGGCCATTTCAAGGTGGCTAGGCTTCAAGGTGCTTGTGCGTTGCACCCTGCTGTTCCATGCGTATCACTAATTTGGACAGGAGCGGTACTGGTGAAGGTGCCAAGGGCATCAGCTTGAGTAAAGGACTTGGACAGGGGAAAGGCTGACAAGGGGGTCTAAGCCAAGTTGATATTCTGAGTGAGGAACTATCTACATACATCCACTACTTATATGGGTTAAGAAGCAAGATGTGGAACAGGGTGGCATAGGAAATGGAGAACAATAAGGTATGAAAAACCATGTGGAGGCATTGTTCACAGTGATCAAGAATAGAATAAGAAATGTAGGCAAAAATAGAATAATAGAGTATGGCTGAGAATAAAATAATGAAGGAGTGGATGAGAATAAAATAATGAAGGAGTGGATGAGAATAAGACAATGGAGGATGGCCGAAGATAAAACAATAGGGCCATGACTGAAATAATAAGTGGATATCGAGTGTCATGGGGGAGGATGGGTAAGGAAATGGTTGGGAAATGAGAGAATAGTGAGAGGTGGAAGGGATAGGTGGGAGAGATAGTCTAGATGATGTACCGGATGTGCCGAGCTGAGACCGCATGGTAATGAGGATAGT
The DNA here is from genome assembly GCA_003314275.1 of Chroogomphus rutilus. Lineage (NCBI taxonomy): Eukaryota > Fungi > Basidiomycota > Agaricomycetes > Boletales > Gomphidiaceae > Chroogomphus > Chroogomphus rutilus. The sequence continues at coordinate 2,706 of QLPI01015023.1, read as the reverse complement.
ATGGGTAAAGGTTGGTTGGTTGGTTGGTCGGTAATACCGAGTGAATCAGAGCTCGGTATCGTGGACTTGACAAGTGAATAGTAAATGTCCCAAGGGGAAACAGGTAAAGGAAAGGATGGAGAATGAAAGAATAACAAAGAGTAAAGGGGGTGGGATAGGGAGAGTAAACCAAATGATGAACTGAATGTACCAAGCTGAGACCACATACTAGTGAGGAATGACTTGTCACTAATATGTGGGATTAAATGGTAAGGGTCATTCAGTCAGTACTACCAAGTGAACCGGAGCTTGGTATCATGTACTTGACACCAGGTCAGGTATCCTTGGGTGCAGGTGCTGGTCAAGTCAAGAGCACCTGCAACCCAGCCCTACCTATTGTGTCACATGTACATGTATGACATACATGTGCCACACACACACATATGACATGAATATGCCATATATGCATGTGACACATGCACTGTACATGTACACATATGACACACATGAGCCATACATGTGCAGGTGTGGTGCATTGTTAAATCCATGTATTGGCACTTAGATAGAGGCTTCTGGAAGGGTTTCCGGAGGGTTCCGGAGGGTTCCGAATGATTTCCAAAGGGGGTCATACTCTGGGAACAGAGGGGCTAAGGGTCACAGATTTGGGATTGTAATCAGAAGGGGGGTGGGGAGATGGGAAGCACCGGGGGAATGGAGACTGTTCACGGTATAGAGAGATATGAGTGGTTCGAGGTCGCAGGGACTTGGCTTCAACTTATGTGTTGCATCCTCCTCGATCACCTGTCCCTAATTTCGGAAAGTCAGAAAGTTTACTGGAACTTAATCGGAAACTACAATGCAGAATTAAGTCAATATTCATACTGGCAAATAGTCCAGTCGACTGGTGACTTATATACATGTATCTAGTCTTGTACTATCTTTTGCCGAGTAAAGACAAGGGGGGGAAGAGAGTACAAGGGGCAATATAAAACGAAGAACAAAGGAGTGAGGTATGCAAGGCAAAGGGGTGGAACCTTGACTTTGGAATCTTCAGACGTTCAGAAACGTGGAACCTTGGATTGATGCATCGGAATCTGGAAAGCGGTTAATCAGGCTTTGAGCGATCAGAAAGGTCCCAGAAATGGTGCGGGTGGTTGTGGGGTTTAATGTGGGTTTATTAGGTGGCATGGGCCATAACATACATACCCAACACATGTCAACCCAAGGGTTGATGGGTTCAGGTTTCCCATGGATTAGGTGCAGGTCACCCACATTTGACCCATGGGTGACCTATGCCATTCCCTAGATGGTCCCTTCTTATACTCCTTGGGCCATTCTGCTAGCAACTTCAATATCTTCGAGCATTATTTTAGTGAGTAATGTTGAGATTTGTCAAGCGTCAGTTACTGACGGACTTTGGTACTGCCGAGGGGTGTTGGCGAAAGGTCGGGCAGACTATGGCCAAGTCCTGCAGGCCAAGAGTAGTGGTGTTGGCTTCAACGTACTTGTGCGTTGTGCCCTACTTGCCGTGCATGCCACTGTATTTGCAACAGATAGATACTTGTGGGGATGCTGAGGATGCCGGCCCAAGTCAAGGACTTAACAGAAGAGAAGAAGGTAGAAGGGCCTAAACCTAGTTGATACCCAGAATGAGGAAATATGTACATGCATGTCCTACTTATATAGGTTAAGAAGCGACATGTGGAATAAGGAATGTGGAACAATAAGGTATGCAGAGCATGTGGTTATTGTCCACAATGGATAAAATTAGGACAAGGAATGCAAAGCGGGGATAGAACAATGAAGGACTGGATAATAGAATCATGACTCAAGATGGGACAATAGGGAGTGGCCGAGTATAAAACAATGGAGTCATGACCAAGGATAATACAAGGATAAAAAATCCTGAGGTGAAATGGACCGAGGAGTGTGGATGGCAGATGTACCGAGCCGAGACTGGTGTACCAAGTGTTATGCATGCAGTGTGGACACTTGTACGTGGACGTAGGATGGTTGTTTGGTCGGCACTGGCAAATAATCGGGACCTCGGTACGTGTACTTGACAAGATTTCTAAAAGACAGTCCAGACCTCTATCTCCAGATACCTTTCTCTTGGCACAGACACCTGAGTGGCTCATCTTGTTTCATTTTTTATTTCTTTTGATCTATTATTAACAAGGATAAAGTGGCACCGGTTCTGTGAAAGGTGAACCATCTTTTGTTCTATTTCTTTTGTTTTATTCCTCCTTTGTCTTACATTTTCTATTGTCTCATTTTTCTATAAGAGTGGGTCTTTCATGCAGTACTACTTCAGACCTTGAGACAAAGTCTGAAGTGAATACTTTCATTCTTTATGTTTGAGCTTTCATTTAGACTTACCATAAATGCCTAGTTATATCTGTGTTTAGGTAGCTACTGCATATATATATGAGACCTCAAGACAAATTCTGAATTATATCTGTGTTTAGATTTTTTACAAGCAATTCCATACCTGTCTTTATCTTCTCCCATCTCAATAACTCCTTCTGTATTAGGTATCCCAATAAATTCTGGAGCTGTAGAAATGGGTTAGCAAAATAGGTGGACTTTGAGTGTCTGTGACTATGGCATATAATATGTATGTACATTAGTGATTCAGTATCAGAATATTGACTTAGAATTCAAACAAGGTGAACCTTGCTCAGCTCTGAAACCTCTGCCTCAGAAGTTAGGGATATAACAAGATCT
>QLPI01015001.1:0-12720 GCA_003314275.1 Chroogomphus rutilus | reverse complement strand
TTTTAGTCTTTTCTGCAGACCCATTTCTTTCTTTCTTTCTTTCTTTCTTCAATCAAAATTCACCTTGAACTTTTGCCAACACCATTTTTTTGACAATCATGAACGAAAACTCTTGGTCACGATACATCATTACCTTGTCATCTCATGTCGATACCATGTGTTTGTTGTCATTACCAGTTTGTGTTTGTTGCATATTCATTAGGACTCGCATTGAATACAACGTTAACCCACTCTTATACATATGCGTATCAGCCTATGCATTTTTGATGAAGTTTCTCAAAATCAAGGGTGTGTTATACCGTAATTTGACTTTGTGGCACTACAGTCACTAAAAAACTGATCGGTACATCATTCCCGATTTGGAAGGTACGGCCGAGGAACGCGTGAAGTTCCGGTTATTGCAATAGTTTCAGGCTCAGATTTGTCTGATGTGAAAACAGACCTATTGAAAGTCGACACCTCCTGCATTTGCAAAGTCTGCTGGTTTTATTGTAACCAATGCCCCGAGTCCTACGGGCAGTATGAGGATTCTACACCATCCATATCAGTTTGATTTAAAAACCGAATATGCCTTTGTGACCCAGATAAAAACTCCTGCAACCACACATTCTCCTGAACATACAATAACTGCATCAAACAAGTAGAAGAGAGGTACTTGACAGCTTTCATGAGTTCGCAATGCAGTCTTGGTTGTAGTAAGCTAGACAGGCTGCTCAGTTGAGTAAGTGAGAACATGACTGAGGGAAGACAGTTAAAAGACACTACTGATTTTATTTTAGTCTGAGGTGGAAATAAGAGTGGAACTAAGACAATACAGAAATGTTTTGAAGAATTAGTAAACATGATGTTTGAGTGATCAATCTGGGGTATTGGGGGAAATGACACCTTGGAATCCAAGTAGGGAATGGCACGGGTCACCCACGGGTCAACTGTGGGTGACCCACACACAACCCATGGGTGCGCGCCACACCCGCACGCATGCGGCGCGTGCGCGTACGTCGCGTTCGTCGCGTTCGTCGCGGCGTGTGCGTGTAAGGCGCGTTTGTCGTGTTCGGTGTCGCGTGCGCGTTGTTGGCATAAGCAAATCAGATATTTTTACGACTTTTACGAAACTTACAACTTTTACAAAACTTACGACTTTTACAAAACTTATGACTTTTATGAAACTTATGACTTTTACGAAACTTACGACTTTTATGAAACTTACGACTTTAACGAATGTATCACGATTTATCCATGAAGACTGAAATTTTACAAGCCAAGTTAAGTTTACCAAGTTGCAATATGTGTACACATGCATTTTCGGAGCTTTTTATTACTGAGTCGAGTCGAGTCGAGAGGCAACTGTATATGTTGCCTAATATGTGCACAAGATCTATCTAGTCATTCTTGAATTTTTCATTATTTTTCTGAATTTACTGCAGTTATTTTCGACCTCTAATTGTATTCCATTCCAGTATGGAACATACCAAACCCCTGGTTTCAGTGTTTACATGTCCATAATGAGAAGGAGTACCATTAGTAAAGTAATGTACTATTCGAAGCCGGTTAACGAATAGTATACTACTTTACATCCATTTAGCTAAGTCCGATACTTTATGATTCAAGAAGAACAAATCCATCCATTTAATTCTATCAATGACCTTAATTCCATCTTCGAAACGAAGCGAAGCATTCATCTCGTCGAGTGTTCCTATCAAGACCGGAAGGAGTCTGGCCAACTACTTTCCATATCAACAATGTTTGTTTTTCGAAACCACCATTATTCTGTATGTTCTCTATTGTTTCCATTCGTTTAAGAATTATATATACACTGTATAAAATTGTCTTGAGCATTTATCATACTGTTTCAACCTCTCCTGTATTTTCACTCGTCATGTGATTATCTCACGTCATGTGATTATCTCATCCCTATCCTTCACAGTCTTATAGTATGCTATGTAAAATAAATTAGAACATTCTATCTCTTGACCGCAATCCAAAAGCATACAAAAAACTCAAATAAAATCAATTTTATCACTGCAGACACACTTGCAGTCAAATCCTCTATTTTACTCTCAGGCTCTTTTTCGAATATGCATATGGTGCATATGTCATGTTTGTGTCAGTGCATGTGTGTACACGTATGTTGCATTTGTGTCAGAGTTGACACCGCAGGTTGGGTCTGGGTCATGGGTGCTCTTGGCTTGACCTGTACCCAGACCCAAGGACACCCGACCCAGAGACCCATGCGGGTTGGCATAACCCATCCATTTCCCTAAATCCAAGACATGTCTCTATTTTATTCATGGGGATCCCTCACTGAGTTATAGGTATAAGTAGGATAACTATGTAAGACAAATGTTCAGATCTGTGTTGTTAAAATAGGGTACACTTGACACAACATGGGAGTAACTGCCTATTGTTCTTTATTGTTCTCCCAATTAGTCATATTCTGTGCCTGAACTAAAGACTATAAGTAGTTTACATGTATTATCTGTGCTCTTCAGCTCTTCTGCTGAACTTACAGTTGTCACAGGGTTACTCTGCCAATACAGTTGCCTTTACAATACAGTAGGGGACAAACCTGTTCAAGTGTTTTGAACATTTGTGCTGTACTGTGAATAGGAGGAGGATTACATAATAAGAAATATGACATAATTAGTGGAGATAGCCCTGCTTCTGAACTTGTGGTCACAATCAAGATGATTATGTAACTCTTAATATTCATTGAGATATTAATTATTTTAAAAAATGAAGCATTTGAATGGTCTTGTCCCTCACAGTTATTAATGCAATAAATTGTATATACAGGACTGGAAATCACATGACTTGTCATGTGACATCATGTGAACCTTTTTATAGTTTGTTTCTGTCCAAACAAAGCCAAACATCCCTTGTTCAGAATCATGAAGCCTCTCTCTGCTGCTAAAGTTGACTCTATCATCCAATTGCTCAAAACTGGTTATTCTAGCCACTACATCTCCTCTTACCTTGGTGTCTCTGTTGGCTCTATCTCTACCATTTGCAGGAAACACTGTCCTGATATACCCAAGGCCACTGGTGGTTGCTGTCAGGCCTCAGTACTGCCAATGGTGTTGTCGGAACTGGCCAAGTCCTGAAGGCCAGTTGGGATGGCTTGGCTTCAACGTACTCGTGTGCTGCGCCCTGCCTCCTGTGCGTGCCACTAACTTGTAAAGGGAACAGGTACTCAGGCGGATGCCGAGGGTGTTGGTCCAAGTCAGGACTTCTGAACAGAAGGAGGAGAGTAGGGAGGCGTAAATCTAGTTGTTACTCAGACTGAGGAACTATGTACATACATCCACTACTTATATAGGCTGAGAGGCAGAATGTAGAATAAGGGTGGCATAAGACATGGAAAAAAGAATAAGGTATGAAGACCATGTGGAGGTATAGTCCGCAGCAATTAGAATAGAATAATTGTGAGAGTAAGACAATAAAATATAAGCGGTGAGATTGTGGGAATGAAATAGAACAATAAGGAATGGCCGAGAACAAAACAATAGGGCCATGAGTAAGTGGCAGAGAATAGTGAATGTCTCATGGGTAAGCGAGTGAGGGGGAAAGGAAAAGAGTGTGGGGATGATAAGGAATAGGGGTTGGGGAAAAGGATAATGAACCAGGTGATGAACCAGGTGTACCGAACCGAAACCATGCACCATGGGATGATATGAGTAAGGGTTGGTTGGTCGGTACTGCCGAGTAAGTCAAAGCACGATGTGTGGTCATGACAGTTGCCCATCCAAGATATCCCCCTCCAACATCCACCATATTATATCACTCATGCAAAGAGGGAAGATTGAGAATGCAACTTTCAAGTACACTTACCGAGACCCAGTAATTTGGCAGTGCCGACCGAGCAGCCATCCTATGTCCGCATCCAAGTGTCCACACCACATGCATATCACTTGGTACACCGGTCTTGGCTCGGCATGTCCACCACCCACATTCCTTACCTATTACCCCTTGCATAAACTTTGATAACATACAATCTTAAATCAGTGATTGCTCAACTTTTCTGAGAGATTTTGTCATAGAGTGTACACATTAGGGAAGCTATGCATCTCCTATTGCTAATTACAAAAACTCCGAGTGGGATTTGACCCAAATTGACCTTAATCTGACCACAAAGATATTGGGGCTACCAAAGTGTGACATGCGACATGCTAATAATACAAAGAAATGGATGACTAATCACACCGGGCCGCAAATTCCACACACGGAGAATTAGGTGTCACACTTGTATCAAGGACCTATCTGCATGACATTTTGACCTGTTGCACAAAAAAATTTACTCTGCTGCAACAACAGGTTTTTTGCCCCTATAATATAGAGCAAAAATGTTCTCAAGACACTTCTCAGCTGTTATATAATTTTTTTAAGATTTAATCTCCAAAATTTTAAGCTAAAATTGAGTTTAACTGAAATCTGTATCAAGGAGGTCTACTATACTGTAGAGGTTTTGGTGATATATGTGTCCTTCTTGGTGGTATGTCATCAAAGCAGCCACCTGCTCTCAAGAAAGTCAAAATAGATTCAGATTCAGATCAAGGGAGTATAACATTGGATACCACAGATAGGGAAGAAGATGACATACTTATGGTTACCCAAGTTAATAGGCCAGAGCAAGAGGAGGATAACCTGGGCAACATTCCTGACATTGTTCAGGACAATGTTGAAACAATCCCAAAGTGGACTCCATCACAACTATTTACACCACCAGATCCTGACCTTGTCAACCTACGAATTTCAGATCTTAAGCAAATTCTGCGACCAGAAAGGAAGACAGGTGATGGCTATACAGACCCAGGCTTTGATTACACACTTCACACATGCCTTGAGCTAATGGGTAACTTCCTCCACATTTATCGCTTTAATGGATACCAAGGATGGATTGCAGCATCCAAGCAAGCAGCAAGCATTGCAGGCAAGAATCCAGAATGGATGGCAAGACGGCTACGTGAGAGGACACACAATTTCATCAGTGATCTAACAAACCTACCAGAATATGAATATGGGAAATTCAATTCAACAATTCTGGAGGATGAAGATTTGGCACAAGAAATCTGTTTGCACTTTCAATCAAAAGGCAAGTATGTCTGTGCCATGGATGTGGTTCAGTTCCTTCATACACCAGAAATGAAGGAGCGGCTTAACTTGAAAAAGTCAATTTCTGAACGAACAGCATGCAGGTGGATGGCCAAAATGGATTACCGTTGGATCAAAGAGCCAAAAGGTCAATATAAGGATGGCCATGAGTGTGAAGATGTTGTTGCTTACCGACAAAATATCTTTCTCCCATTTGTGGCCTCTATCCTACCCCATATGCGCCAATGGACTAAGGATGGCACACTTGAAACCACTTGGAAGGCAGCCAAAGGCCTGGATAAGCCTGTTGTAACCTGGGTGCATGATGAGTCAACCTTTTACACACATGATCATCATGTTCTACGTTGGGTTCACTCAAGTGAGAGTGCAAAACCATATGCAAAAGGTGAAGGGCCATCACAAATGGTTGCAGATTTTGTGTCACCAGACTATAGCTGGTTGCAAGCAATATTGCAAAGAAAACAACATGCTTATGAAGAATTATCAGCAATGACAGTACTAGAGTTATGTTCAAAGCAGGAAAGAATCATGATGGTTACTTCACCAATGATGAAATCCTTAAACAGGCAAATCAAGCTATGGAAATTCTGGAAAAGGATTACCTAGATGACACACATGTGTTTTTTTATGACAATGCAAAAACTCACACAGCTTGTCACTCAGATGCACTTTCAGCCAAGCACATGACTGTCAAACCTCCTAAGGATGCAGCCTCCAACTTCCTATGCAGTGTCAAAGATCCCAATGGCACAGTGCGCAAAGTCCCAATGCAGGATGGGTGATTTCTTGATGGCACCCCACAATCATTGTATTTTCCAATTGGCCATCCGCAGGCTGGTTTGTTTAAAGGCATGCGCATAATTATCCAGGAACATATTGATCATGGAGCACATCTGCCAGATCCCACACACTTATTGGCATAATGCCAACAGTTCAAGTGTGTACCTGGACAAACCAACTGCTGTTGCCGTCGGATTCTATTCAATGAACCAGATTTTGTTGGGCAGAAATCCAAACTTGAGGAGCTTGTTGAATCACATGGGTACCAGATGATTTTCTATCCAAAATTCCATTGTGAGGTCAGCTTCATTGAACAATGCTAGGGATCTGCTAAGAGGGTGTACCGCGAGTTTCCTGCATCATCATCAGAAGCTGATCTTGAAAGAAATGTTATTATTGCTCTGAATGCTGTGCCTTTGGATTCAATGAGAAGGTATGTCATGCACTTATGTATCTGTCATACTCCCATTGCATTTTTATCCTGTTTCATTCAGTCATTGACACTTGTTTCTTTCAGATTCTCCACAAGATCATTACGGTTTATGGATGCATATCAGAAAGGCCTCACAGGTAGTCAAGCAACTTGGGCCAGTCAGAAGTACAGAGGTCACCGTACCTTGCCAGATACTATTCTAGCTGAGTTGGACAAGGCTCATATTGTATAGTGCGGCACAATCATTTTTTCCAAAAAAATTGCCATCTTCTATAGCAGAATACAATTTTTTTTTCAAATTTTTTTTGGACAATGAAAATTTTTGCACTGTGACTGTGACAATGTCACTGTCACGTGATGTAGCGGAAACCGTTTGTCTTCTACCTTACTAAAGATTAGTAGTACTAGGAACATCCACATGTGACTTTCACATACTCATGCATCCTCTGTAGCCACCTCCCTGGGTCAGCGCTTACTCGAACTCAAAACCTTTGCATCATATGACCCCAAGTGCCTGTCTCATGTGATTTTAATGCCCAACAACCTCATGGGCTCACCAAGATCCTGTATCTCAAAACTCCCTCATATATCATTCACCATCTGCATCATCGACATCTTTGAGTTTGAGGCAAGTAAGCCATCATTGACATACCACCCTGAGACATCCATCGATCCCTCTCTGCCAAATTGAGTGAAGACGGTGGGGTCTGCTTGCCCCAGCTGGAATCCTACCCCCTCAAGCTCCTCTCTGAGCATCCTGTACCACACTCTCCCCAACTGTTTCAGTCTGTATATTCCTTTGTTAAGTTTACACACCATGTGTTCTTTCCCCTCCTCTATGAAGCCCTTGGGCTGGTGCATATACATGTCTTCCTTGAGATGCCATTGAGATATGCCCCCTTTACATCGACATGGTGTAGTTCAAGATTGTGTTTTGCCACGAGCACTAGTATGATCCAAATGGATGTGAATCTGATCGTTGGTGAGTATGTCTCATTGAAATCTATCCCCTGGATCTGTGAGAACCCCTGCATAACGAGACGAGACTTCAACTTATCAATGTGTCCAAGTTTATCTCTCTTCACTCTAAACATCCACTGGCTCCCTACTACATTGACATCTAGTGGTTTCTCGATGAGGTTCCACATGTTGTACCCCCTCAATGTTTCAAACTCTTCATTGCATGCCAACTTGTACTGTGTTGCATTGGACAGGGTCATTGCCTGTTTGTAGCCGTCGCTGCTGATTGCCCGGCTGCCACTGGTTTGACTGGTTTGGCAGTGCCATAGTGCACGGTTGCATTAGTGGCATGGGGGGTTGCCTCTGCAGTCTATTCTGTGTAAGGAAAGCAGTTGCATCGTGTTCCTCCATCTCTTCTGAATTGATCTAGGCCTCGTAAGATTCCAGTCACCTCTCGACATCTTCTGTCATAGTGGCGACCATCTCAATGACATGTGTGACTGTCCTCCATGATGTGGGGACATTCCAGAGTAGTTTAGACATGTGATAGGAATATATGATATTCTTGCCCATCACAGCAAGTTGTTCCCTGAGATCAGTCATTATGGTGATGTATGATCTGACTGTCTGCCCCTCTACCATGCAATAATATTCATACCACTTCCTGATGATGCTGACCTTTCCCGGATCTCTCGATTCAAACTGGTTGTTGAGCATCTCCCATGCTTCTGCAGGGACCTTTGTCTTTCATATTTCAGTCTGTATAGCTGATGATACACACATGAAGATCTGGTAGTATGCCACAGTGTTCCTGGTTTTCCAGGCTTTTTGGAGCTGTGCAAGTGGCATGGATACTGTGGCAATGGTGGGATTAATTTCCATCCCATCAATGATTTCTTTGAGGTCTCATTCTGTGAATGTCTCCTCCATCCTTCTCTTCCATGTCACCCAATTGTCCTTATCCAATTCCAGCTTTATCTCTTTGAATTTATTAATGTCATGCCTAGGTGGGGAGTGAGCCATCCTTTGAAAGCCTTGAGATTTTTAATCTCTAGGTGAATATCCCAGGTGACCATGGAAAGAAGGTTATTTAGAAGATATAATGTTCTTATATCTATCTAATGTGTTTTGTATTTTATTGTATTCCACTATAGACAGCCCTCCATGTGATGCAAAGGTTTTGAGTTTGACTAAGCACTGACCCAGGGAGGTGGCTACAGGGGATGTGCAAATAGACAACAGTTGTTTGTGAACAACTCTGGTACTGTCAGCATATGGTACCAGTGTGAGCATGATTCGATACGTATCAAGATTGATTCCCAGTATGTCTGGACAACAATAATATTACCCTAATGGATCTAGCCCGATATGGCTTGGGGCCATGTGACGGTATCTATGAATATGCAGGGGGCCGAGTGACTGCCTGACAATGATAGTCTCTATGTAAAATGTGAGTAAAATTTCAGTTAAATCATAGTAAAGTCAATGTAATATTCCCATTGGGTCTGGGGACATGAGTGATAGCAACAAAGGCAGTAGCCTGGTATAATGACATGAGCAATCCAGAATTCATCTATTATGATGATAAACAGTGTTCTTTGAGTATGAGACTGATTTGTTACTATCTATCTATCTGTCTATTATAGAGATTTTGACTCCTGAATATAATGCCCACCATAACTACCCTGTGATGGTGTCTACATGTGGTCGACCCAATGCAGGTCACCACACTTCCAATCTATTTCCATTTGTTCTGTTTGCATGGTCCTACTCAATGTGAAAATACTCTCTGCTGCTTCTTGCAGTGCCCTCAACTCTAGTATCAACATTGCACCCTGTTTCCCTGCTAGTAAGTGCATGTCACCTGCATATATGTGCCCTGGACATGTGTTCTTCTGCTTCCTAACCCGTGAGTAGTATGTCTTCCTATATCTGCATGTCCTATGACCTATCTCTGCCCCATAAACCCTGCTCCAGGTGTGTCTAGTCCCTTTTTGTCCCATGTGTATCTCTCCCTCGGTGGGTGCCTAGCATATAGGCCACCGTGTCTCGATCTACCATCTCTACATATACATGTGGTACTTGTGTATGTACTTTTCCAATACTTGTAATGCTACTTTTGTTTGTTCTGGGGCTTCCTTATCTCTAAGTTCATCTCTAAGTCCATTTCTCTACATGTATGCACTTCTCTGTGCTCTCAATCCCATGACTCTTCCTGATTCTCCCCCAGTCCCCAATCTCCTCTTTCTCTCATCTCCACACATCAGAGTGTAGTGAAGTTCTGGACATGTTGAAGGGGATTAAATACCTTAATTTGAGTTCTCATGAAACATAAGGTTACCATAGTAACCATCTATCAAGGGTTATTGTCAGGCACCAGGAATGCCGATGATGCGTAGGCCAAGCACTATAGTAATAATGCCAACTTCATGATGCTGGCGGGAATTGGCCAAGTTCTGTAGACTGATTGGAGTGGCTTGGCTTCAATGTGTCAAGCCCGCAACACCAAGTACCGACTCACTCGGGAATACCAACCAACCGGCCCTTACCCACATCATCTAGCACCACCGTGCGGCCTCGGCTCGGTACATCCAGTACATCATATGGACCACTCCTCTCGTGCATCCCCTTTCATTGTTCCTTCACCCCCTATCCACTCCTTAACCTGTTTCCCCCAAACAACATGACGGCCACTCATTGTCCTGGCCATTGCCATTGTTTTATCTTAGGCCATCCTCTATTGTTCTATTCCCGCCCACCATTTCATTATCTTATTTTCAGCCATACTCTATTATTCTAATACCGCTTACATTCCTTATTCTATTTCTGATCACTGTGGACAATGCCTCCATGTGGTTGCCTCATACCTTATTGTCTCCATTCCTTACGCCACCCTGTTCCACATCTTGCTTCTTAACTATAAAAGTAGCGGGATGTATGTAGATAGTTCTTCACTCAGAATATCAATTGATTCGCACCCCTTTGTCCGCTCCCTATTTCTAAAGTCCTTCGCTCAAGCCAACACCCTCGGCATCCTCTCAAGGCTCCTCTCACTATCCAAATTAGTGGCACGCATGGAACAGCAGGGCACAACGCAAGAGCATGTTGAAGCCTAGCCACCCCGTAACAGTTTGCAGGACTTAACCGATATCTCGGCGTCACCGAATCTTGACACAATGCACTCATGTGTTACACCCTACTTTCCATGTGTGCCACTAATTTGGAACAGAAGAGAAACTTGGGAGAGTGCCAAGAGTGTTGGCCCAAGTAAAGAACTTCGGACAGGAGGAGGGAAGACAGGAAGGCGTAAACCTAGTTGATATTCAGAGTGAAGAACTATCTACATACATTCACTACTTATATAGGTTAAGAAGCAAGATGTGTAATCAGGGTAGCATAAAGAATAGAGAACAATAAGGTATGCAGAGCATGTAGAGGCATTGTCCACAATGATCAAGAATAGAATAAGAGAATGTAAATGAGAATAGAACAATGAAAATAAGATAATAAAAATGTGGCCAATAATAGGATAATAGAAAGTGACCAAATATAAAACAATAGGGTCATGGCTAAGGATAAAACAATAGAAAAATGTCCCAAGATGAAATGGGCTGTGAAATAAAGAATAAACAGAGTGGGGATTAATGGATAATGAGGGGGGAAAGAGTAGATGAGGGATAGGAATGGGGAATGTGGATGGTGAATGTGCCAAGCCAAGACCGACATACCTAGGGAAATGCATGGGTCAGGCCAACCCGCATGGGTCACCGGGTCAGGTGTCCTTGGGTGTGGGTATGGGTCAAGCCGCGAGCACCCATGACCCGGGCCTAACCCGGGGTGTCAACTCCCACATGAATGCAACTTACGCATGCACGCATGCACTGACACTAACGCAATGCCCCAAATGTGATGAAAGTGCCATATGCGCATGCAACACCATGAATGTGACGAACCCGGGGTACGAGTCATACATGCTGAATGCATTGTACGCGCCGCACGCACCATATGCATTGTACGCGCCGTATGTGCCATACATGCTGCATGTGCCATACACGTCATACACGCCATATGCACCATACGCGCCACATGCATGCGGGTGTGGCACGCACCCGACACCTGTTGACCCATGGGAAAAAACCCATGGGTTGATGGGTTCGGGTTTCCCATGGGTTAGGTGCGGGTCACCCACATTTGACCCGTGGGTGACCCGTGCCATTCCCTAGACATACCAAGTAACCCGTACACGGTTTGGTCACGTGTGCATGGAATTAGACTGATTGTTTGGTCAGCACTGCTGAGTTACCCGATACTTGGTATGTGCACTTGACAGTTGCATGTTATATAATAGATTCTGAATGTTCTGATACCATCTCACAGTATCACCCTTGTAATCACTAATAATAAAAGAAGAGAAAGATTCCCATGGCTTATAGTCTTGTGACTGGTCAAGTCACAAAATATTAATAGTATATGAGCCATGCTTCTGGGTTGACCTTTATGTAATAGCCATTGTATATAAGCCCAGGAATTTGTTATACAATATGGACTGAGAATTGACCCAGGAATTTGGTGCCATTTTCTGTATATTAGGTAATTGGCACCCAATTGTGGTTCCTTGTGGGTCCTAATAGGGATAGGCAAAAAAAATTTTTTTTTGAGGGTTTGTCCTTGGACTTGAAGGTTTGTTATTTAAGAGTTAATTACCATAAGTAATTCACTCTTAAATGGCCAGCCAAAAGTTATTATATTTTTTGGTAGTCAATTCAAGACTGATTGGATGGGTGATTTTCTGAATAAGAGAGGTTTGGATTCTAACATGTTGATACAGTTCAGTGGTCCTCTAAAACCTAAGGGAGAATTCCCTATTCTCCAACACTTTCCTACCTATGCACTTTTAGGTGCCTTGCATATGCTTACATCACTACTCAGTGAATGAAATATGATCCAACATCCACAAAACTAGTGTTTGTAGGCTATTATAATTCTACAAAGGGGTATAAATTGTGAAATCCATTGTCAAATTTAACTATCATAAGCACTGATTTCGTATTTGAAGAATCAGTCTTCTCACTAAAAATCCCCAAGCCTATTCATCAACCAGTTGCTCTTTCCATGGTTGTCAAGTACATGTACCAAGTACCCAGCTACTTGGTACTGCTGACCAAGCCATCAGTCCATGACCACACATGTGACCAAACTGTATATAAGTCACTTGACCCCTCAGTCTCGGCTCAGCATGTCCACCATCTACATTCCTTGTTGTCAAGTCCACGTACCGAGGTCCCGATTATTCGCCAGTGCCGACCGAACAACCATCCTACATCCATATACAAGTGTCCGCGCAGCATGCATAACACTTGGTATACCAGTCTCGGCTCGGTACATCCGCCATCCATATTCCTCGGTCCGTTTCACCTTGGGACTTCCTGTCCTTGTAC
>QLPI01014999.1:0-15595 GCA_003314275.1 Chroogomphus rutilus | reverse complement strand
CAATTGTCTCGCCATTGGGAGATTTAATAATATACGATTACGTCTTTATCATCATCGTAACAAATGGTCCCCAATCATGAGTTGCTACCGACACCTGGCACCATCGATTTGAAATACACATCGCATATGTATGTCTGCACAACCACTCATACTCAGCGTTTGGTATCAATCATCAGTGAGTACCTTATCCATCATCCTGAGTATTTTGGTGAGCGAGCGGTGACCTGAACTCTCCAAACTTCACATAGAACAACCACTGATGCTACTTTGTGGGGCATCTTTCTTCTTCAGTATTTGCTAATTTCAATTGTTTATTTACTAATCAAAACCTGTGTAGGTTTTAATTCTTGAGGCACAGGAAAAACAGGAAAAAATCTGTGGTTCACCATATACCTGCTTCTATAAATGTGATTCAAAGCTAATGCAAAAAACCTGTACAATCAATGTCACACCGAAAAGCTCACACATGTCCGTGTAGAGCTGCAATATAACCTGGAGCTTTCACAGATGGTTGTTCAATGTGAGAAACTCAAATGTGAAAGTGTATGCAGTTCCGCAGATATCTGGCACAGCAGAGATACACTGGCACAGTATATGAAACAGCTCAATGGCCAGTCACCAGGGTCAATACCATCGACTGACAAACTGTTACTGTTCAACAAGGAACCGAAGTCACACAAACCAAAACCTGATGGGCCTGGAGCTGGGAATGTTTACCATGTTTTGGATGATGTTTTGACTCATGGGATGGCTACTGTCAGGATGTAAGGTGCGCTGGTGTCGCCATGTTGTATCGGATGTCCACATTGCATACCGATACCTGGGGCCCTACACCCTGTGCGTATTCCAACAGATAGGCATTGCACTGGATCAAGATATAAAGACATTGCTAATACTTGGGAATACCTCTGAGTTATCCCAAACATAAGCAAGGTCTTCATATCTTCATCAAGTGTAATGTCTATTTGTTGGAATATGCACAGGGTGTACTATATACATCTTCATGTAAATATTTAGATTTAAATTCAAAACTCTGTAACATAATATATCCTGTTGTGATGTGACATGGTAACTAATTTTGATATATATATATTATAATAATTAATGCAGTCCTTGTAAAGATGGCCGCTAGGCCACTGTTCTTACAAAGGCTGCCACCAGGCATGGTGAAGTCACCTCACAGGTGGCCACAGGCCACCATTCTTGCAAATGCTGCCCCCAGGCCAAGGTTGCCCCCAGGCCAAGGCTGCCTGCCACCAGGCGGCAGTGGTGCAGCCACCTTGCTGTGCCTTCCACCCGAAGGGCAGAGCGCAGCTAGTATATAAAAATAGGACATACCCTGATCTGTGACTATGTGTGACTTGTGACATGACTAATAGACTTGGGATATGACAGAGATGTTACTGTGACTGTGATGTCACACTGACTAAGACTTGGACTTTGGCTTTGGACTTGTGTACAATAAACAGTCTAGATATTTCTAGACTAGTCTTGACTTAGACTAGGAGGCTAGACTTGGGGATTTAACTTGAGAACTTGTTATTACAGAGGTGAGCCAGAGGCCTTTATATACAAAAACCAAGCAACAATGTGAAACAATGTGATAGAATGGCTATGCCAGTTGAATGATAAAGCATGAGAACAAAGTACACTAAAGAGGAAACTCTAGAGAAACTTCTAGAAAAATGGTACAGCATTGAGGCTGTGTGAATAGGGGCTGGAGGCTATGATAGGGAAAGACTAACCAAATAGGTAAGGATGATG
The DNA here is from genome assembly GCA_003314275.1 of Chroogomphus rutilus. NCBI lineage: Eukaryota > Fungi > Basidiomycota > Agaricomycetes > Boletales > Gomphidiaceae > Chroogomphus > Chroogomphus rutilus. The sequence continues at coordinate 13,831 of QLPI01014999.1, read as the reverse complement.
AGTAACAATGAGAAAAGACTAACAGGATAGGAAGGAGTCCAAGTCATATCAAGAAAAAGGGAAAACATATAAAAGGAACAATATGTCAAGCTTTGGGTACTGACGGACTTCGGGACTGCTGAAAGGTTGGGCGGACAATAGCCAAGTCCTGCAGGCCAAGAGTAGTGGCATTGGCTTCAACGTACTCGTGTGTTGCGCCCTACTTGCCGTGTGTGCCACCAATTTGCAACAGACAGGTACTCGGGAGGATGCTGATGATGCCGGCCCAAGTCAAGGACTTAACAGAGGGGAAGAAGGTAGAAGGGCCTAAGCCTAGTCAATACCCAGAATGAGGAAATATGTACATGCATGTCCTACTTATATAGGTTAAGAAGCGACATGTGGAATAAGGAACGTGGAACAATAAGGTATGCAGAGCATGTGGTTATTGTCCTCAACGAATAAAATTAGAATGAAGGAATGTAAAACGGGGACAGAACAATAAAGGATAGAATAATAGAAATGTGGCCAAGGATAGGACAATAGGAAGTGCCTGACTATAAAACAAGGGTGGTGATTGAGGATAAGACAAGGACAGGAAGTCCTGAGGTGAGATGGACCAAGGGGTGAGGAGTGGGCGTGTGGGTGGTGGATGTGCCGAGACAAGACCGACCTACCAAGTGATATGCATGCGGCGTAGGCACTTGGATGTGGACATAGAATGGTTGCTCGGTTGGCACTGCTGGATAAACGGGTCTCGGTACGTGTACTTGACACAATAAGGAAGTCCACCAATAAACATCTAACAATCTTATTCACTACTCCTGAGGGGCCTTAGGATGAGTCAGGGGACTGAGTCATCTCAGAGTATTTCCAGGTCACAGGCAACATATCTTCTGCAATTTCTCCAGTATCCAATCCAAGGATAGAAGTCTGGGAGGAGGAGGACTAATGGGTATATGGTTGTGCACTCTCATCTTATGTTTAAGAGTGAGTCAAATGGAGTTGGCTGGATAGTCAAGGTAGGATGGTGCCTTGAACTCCACCTCATATTCTACTCTACTCCTATCATGATATGCTGGTCTAGATGTTATTCCAAGAAATATGTATGGTTCTTGACTTTCTGGAAAATAGACTGCATCCCCTATTGAATATGACTGAGTGTAGATTGGATGGGATCTTCTCCTGAGTGAGAAATGTGCTGGAGGAGGTATGCAAAGATAATGATGTGTTAATGGTTCTGCCTGGATGTGTGTGTCCTGGGTGTTGTAGCATTGCATGGGAATGAGTTCTGAAGAAGACATGATGACAAATTAGGAGTCTGAAGATTGTAGTGCTGAATAGAATGGTTGGCTGTATGATGTGGCAACAGTGAAGGTGATATGGGATGAGTGCTGTCAGAGTCAAATTCATAACATGGTCGAGATCAATAGCTTTACTGTTAGTGTAGTGGACAATATCTTTACTTCAACAATTATATTTTGATGTTAATCTCCCACTTAGCATTTTCAGCGATTCACTTGGCACATGATCAATAGCCTCAAACAATACATTTCATAAAAGGACCAAGCACATCAATATCAAATATCACTATGTTCAAGAAAAATCACGGATGGCACTATCTGTATCAATGAGGTCAATACTAAGGACAACCTTGCTGATGTACTCACCAAGGCTTTACCTTGAAGCTTATATTCCAATCAAGTTTCTTGCCTTGGACTCTCTGCCATCTTAATTGTGGGGGAGTGTAGTAAAATTAGGTCCACTCAATCTGACTCTGAGTCTCATGGTGCCATAGCTGTTGCTATTGTATGATCTCCATTGTTCTTTCTTTTTCCATTCAGTTCAATTATTTCAGTGCTGGGTTTTATCTTTCCTTTCTAGTCAGATAAAGGAACCAACTGAGATAATAGATTATGTAGCATATATATAGTATGCTTAGTTCAATGTAGAACTCCAGTTCACTCCACTATAGCTTACATCGTCTAAGGTATAGTAACTAATATATTCAGTTTGCTCCACTGTAGCTTACATCGTCTAAGTTGTATTCACAATAATTTTAGTGTGTGCATGTCATATGCATGCATGTATGACAAGAGCAAGTCCCCAGGTGCATGTCGTACATGTTCACATGCACATATATACAGTTGATACCTGTTATGATGTGAAGGAATAACATAATTGTAATAAATTTGATATCTTCCAAAGATAAACAATGGCAAGGTTCAGGATAGGGCATGGCTTCAACTTGTATGTTGCACCCACCAGATTGCACTAGTCCCTAATTTTGGAATAGCGAGACAGAAAGAATTAGCTTAGTCGAAATCAAAGTTGATTATCTGACTGAAGATTGAACTACTGAATGTACAAGATCTTTATACTACTTTCAAATCTACTAGGAGTCGACTAGATTCCTATAATAGATAAGAAAGCTGAGGATCATGAAAAAGCGAGAATGGAAATACTATGTCCCAAATCTTGATCTCCTCCATGACATTGGGGGTGACCTGTTACCCGATTCCCAATAGAGTTACTCTAAGGAATATAATAGCAAATTGGATATAAGAGACTGAACGGAATTGCGAATAAATGAAAGTGGAGTGGAATGTAAATGAAAGGATATTAAATGTAAATGAAGACAGAATGGAATTGCAAGCATATGGAGTGTGACATAAATGAGTGGAGTGAATTGACAGGAGCATGTGACACCAAGACAGATACATGAGGTACATATAGTCCATGGGCTGAGGGAGTATAGTTGAATAGGCAAGTAAAGGCATAGTTGGGCTGAGTGGGCTGAAATGAATAGTCGGGAGTGCTGGCATATGGTTCCTAACAGTATCCCCCCCTTACAGCTGAGTCCCATGGGGCCGCAGAAATCAAGTTCTAGAATGGTGGCCCTGTTGGAGTTTAGAAATGCAAGAGCATATAAGAGTGACCGTGAGGGAGTTTGGGGGGTGAATATCATTGACATTGCCAATGGAAGAAGAATTTTTCATCAACCCCTCATATGTCCATAAGCTCATAGGCATGTATACCTTGCTCATCGTCTCCTACCTCAACAGTGCCAACCATCCTCCCCCTGTTGACATGCCTACTCCCACACCATTGATGATCAAATGTAACTGTGCACAACTCAAAGAGGATGCAAGGGATGCTATCGATGTGAGCACCATGGGTCAAAGGATCACACTTGAAGAGTGCAAAGGTGAGTGATCCTTTGCTCAGATATAACATAGTAGTGATTTTTTTTTTGTTTAGTACGCTCATCTGGAGATGCAAAATGATGAATTTGACTCCAAGATCATCTTCTACTGCGATGCAAGGCTGGTAGAAGAGGACAACAATATGCCTTGGGTCAAGGGCCACAAGTCTGACCTCCCTTGCGAATGATACATGTAACAATGCAACACTTGTCTTCGAAAATGGGACAGGGACTTAGACATGGGAGTGTGCATGTGGTGCAGTGAGAGGGGAGTTGGTTGTACTATAAATGTGCGAGGCAGAGGTACCAGTAAGAGGAAAGGTAAAGGGAAGGGAAAGGCAAGAAGTAGTGAAGTTGAAGAAAAGGGCAAGGAAAGGTACACCTGAAGCTCATGATTCAGACAGGGCAGGACCTTTGAAAAGGGCAAGGATCCAGCCTAGGGGGCATACTCCCCTCTTCTAGCATGGAACCTCTACTTCCAGCCTTTATCCTCCCTACCTCCTGAACTGCCCATTCCCTCACCACCATTGGTGGTACCAATACCATACATAACAGTGTCATTGCCTACACCTCCACCCCCTCCACCACCACCACCTCCTCCTCCTACTCCTTCACCACCACCTATGCCATCCCCTCCACCTCTTCCCTCACTGCCTCCCGTGGTCATCCCCCCTCCTCCCCTTGTCATTCCTGCACCTCCCCAGCCCTCCACAGTCATTGCGTTGACTGCAGCTCTGGTAGAGCTCAAGCAGTCTGTTGATGAACTTTGTCGGAAAGTGGCAGATAGCAGGCATGAGAATGCCGAGCTGAGGATGACAAACGATGAATTGTGAGCAGAGGTAAGGAACCTGTCATTGCAGATAGGTTATCAGAGGTCCACCAGTGCAGATGTTGTGCAGGAGCCACCTAGGGTATAGGGAACTTGGGAGAATTGGGTGTTGGGGTCTGAAAACCCAAAGAGTGCCTTTGAGGAGGCTGAGGATGATGAAATAGATTTGGAATGGGTAATGGTCCAGGTTTGGATGGATACGACTTGTGAAAGTCTTGAATGAGTTCTGAAGTGTGGTTGAGTTTTGTTGCAAGGAGCCATGAAGTTTCTTTATCTGTGCCTTCATATCCTGCCCACTGCACTAAGTACAATAGCCTACATGCTGTATGTCAATTATCGATTTTCAAGTCGAGGATCTTGGATATCTCGAATTTGGGTTCACCATCGATGATGAATGGTGGCAGAGGTGGTTGAATGCAATTAGGAATGGGATTAGGAGAGGCTGGCTCAAGCATTGAAATGTGGAATATAAGATGTACTGCGTTTATGTAGCCTGGGAGTTTCAGAGTAACTGAGTGAGTACTGGGACGTGCAATGATTTCAAATGGACCCAAAAACTTCTCAGCTAGCTTTTTTGTGGGATGGGTAGTCCTGAGGAATTTAACTTTGATAAACACGAGACTGCCAATAGGAAAGTCTGGAGATGGAAGTCATTTAGCATCTGCTGAGGTCTGGTACATTTGTTGAGCATCAAGGATATTGGTTTGAAGCTGCTGATGTAATTCATCCAGGTCGACTACAAAGTCTTGCACTTGTGATAAAGTGAGGTTGCATTTGGGATGAATGGTGGGATGATAGCCTTTGTTGGCAAAGAAAGGCAAGACTCCAGTGGTGGCACTAGGAGCATTGTTATAGGCAAACTCTGCAAGGGGTAATAGCAAAGCCCAGTTGTCTTATTGATAGTTGCAATAGGCACAAAGGTACTGTTCTAATGTCTGATTAGTACGCTTGGTCTGGCCATTGCCTTCTGGATGATAGCCTGAGGTGAAATGCAACTTCATATCGAGGACTGTCCTGAGAGAATGCCAGAAGTGGGACACAAATTCCGAGCCTCTATCTGAAGTGATGTGAGAAGGAATGCCATGTTTGGAGAATACGTGAAGTACAAAGAGTTCTGCGAGCTGAGCAGAAGTGATGGTAACAGAAGTAGGAATGAAGATAGACTGTTTGGAAAAGTGGTTACGATGACTAGGATGGCCGTGAATCCCAAGGACATAGAGAGCTATTAGATGAAGTCCATGGATATCAAGTTCCAGGGTTTTTCTGGCACTGAAAGCTGCTTGAGCAATCTGTAGGGCTTATAACATTGTGATTTATTCCGCATACAGTATAGTAGACCTCCTTGATACAGGATACCTCCTTGATACAAAATGATTTTCCAAGGTCAATTCTCATTCCAGTAATACAGGGTTTTGCACAAAGAATCTACTATATATAAGCAACATTTAAGCCAACCCACACAAGGGAGGGAGAAGAATTGCATTCAGGAGGAATTTATTTTCATCTAAAATTTCTCAATTTTGATAACATACAATCTTAAATCAGTGATTGCTCAACTTTTCTGAGAGATTTTGTCATAGAGTGTTCACATTAGGGAAGCTATGCATCTCCTATTGCTAATTACAAAAACTCCAAGTGGGATTTGACTGAAATTGACCTTAATCTGACCACAAAGATATTGGGGCTACCAAAGCATGACATGCAACACACTAATAATACAAAGAAATGGATGACTAATCACAACGGGCCGCAAATTCTGCGCACGGAGAATTAGGTGTCACGCTTGTATCAAGGACCTATACCTGTGACATTTTGACCTGTTCCACAAAATGATTTACTCTGCCACAACAAATGCTTTTTTGCCCCTATAATATAGAGCAAAAATGTTCTCAAGACACTTTTTAGCTGTAATATAATTTTTTTTTAAATTTAATCTACAAAATTTTGAGCTAAAATTGCCCTTGACTGAAATCTGTATCAAGGAAGTCTACTATACTGTACATGTTATACAGGATTTGCAGTAGTCTTTGATGAATGACCTCATGCCAGGCCAATTGTAATCACATCTAACGAGGTCTATGGTTTTGTTAATTCTGAAGTGTCCAGAAAGAATATGATCATGCTTATGTTGTAACACATATAAGCATAAGTCTCGGGCCTCAGGAATGTAGATGCGATCATCAAATAGTAACAGACCATTGGAATTAGTCTGCCACTTTGGGTCATCATTATTCATGAGGTGTTTCTGGGCTAAGGAGTCAGAAGGAAGATAATGTTTAATGTCGTTCAGGATATGCTCGGTGTCCATAAGAGTCGAGGCCTTCAGAATGGGTTTGATGAGGCTCATGGCTTGAAGGGACACGGTGAACTGATGTTGAGGGAAGATGGGTCAAAGGTTTTGGGGATTAATGGTTTCATAGTCACTCATCCCCTCCATAAGGTAGACATCCCATCGTCTAGTGAGAAAATCAGGCTTAGTGCCCAAACAACCTGGTCTGAAACAAATGACAAGATTAAACTGCGAAAGGTATTCCGACCACCTAGTTGATATCTAGTCAACAACTTGGTCGTGAAAAAGTACTCCATGTCAGGCCTCGGTACTACCGATGGTACTGTCGGGACTGGCCAAGTCCTGCAGGCCAGTCGGGGTGGCTTGGCTTCAACATACTCGTGCATTGCACCCTGCCTCCTGTGCATGCCACTAACTTGTAATGGAAAAGATACTCGGGTGGATGCCGAGGGTATCGGCCCAAGTAAGGACTTCTGAACAGAAGGAGGAAAGTAGGGAGGTGTAAACCTAGTTGATACTCAGACTGAGGAACTATGTACATGCATCTACTACTTATATAGGCTGAGAGGCAGAATGTGGAATAAGGGTGGCATAAGACATGGAAAAAGAATAAGGTATGAAGACCATGTGGAGGTATTGTCCACAGCAATCTAGAATAGAATAATGCGAGAGTAAGACAATGAAATATGATAATAAGCAGGTGAGATTGTGGGAAAGAATAGAACAATAAGGAATGGCCGAGATATAAAACAATAGGGCCACGAGTAAGTGGCAATGAATAGTGAATGTCCCGAGGGTAAGCGGGTGAGGGGAAGGACAGGGAGTGTAGGGATGATAAAGAATAGGAGGGTGGGGAAAGGATAATGAACCAGATGATGAACTGAGTGTACCAAGCCAAAACCGTGCACCATGGGGGATGATATGAGTAAGGGCTGGTCGGTCGGTACTGCCGAGTAAGTCAGAGCATGGTGTGTGGTCATGACACTCCAAGTTCTTATGATCGGTGATGACATTGACAGGGTCACCGGACCCTTCTAAGTAATGATGCCACTTTTGAAAAGCTTCGAAAATTGCAAGCAGTTCTTTATCATGAACATCGTAATTGAGTTCAGGAGAAGTGAAAGTTCAGGAATGAAAAGTGACAGGGTGAAGCTTGCAATCTAGGGAGTGTTGAGAGAGTATAGCTGCTAAAGCATAATCTGATGCATCTGTCTCCACAATCAAGGGCAAATCAGGAGTCCAATGAGTTAAGATGGGGGCAGATGTGAATGCCAGTTTCAGCTTATTAAATGCATCTCTACACTCCTCACTCCAGTTCCATGCCAGACCTTTGTGAGTGGGTTGAGTAAGGGGAGTCATAATGGAGGAATAATTGAAAATGAATCTTTGATAGAAATTCACAAATCCGAGGAATGATTGGATGTCCTTGACTTTTTGCAGCTTGGGCCACTGAGTGATGCATTTGACTTTGTCTTCTGCCATCGTAAGACCCTCAGGTGATAGGATATATCCAAGGTATTCGACAGACATTTGGTGGAAAGAGCATTTGTCTTCTCGAGCATAAAGGTTGTGTTTGCGTAATTGTCGAAGGACTTTGCGAATGTATTCGATATGCAAGGATTCATTGCTGGAATAGATGAGGATGTTGTCCAAATAGATGAGGGTGTTGTCCAAATAGATGAGGATGTTGTCCAAATAGATGAGGATGTTGTCCAAATAGATGAGGATGTTGTCCAAATAGATGAGGATGTTGTCCAAATAGATGAGGATGTTGTCCAAATAGATGAGGATGTTGTCCAAATAAATGAGGATGTTGTCCAAATAGATGAGGATGTTGTCCAAATAGATGATGGTGCAATTGTCTAATAGATTGCTAAAAATGTCATTCATGAAGCACTGAAATGCAGCAGGGGCATTAGAAAGTCCAAAAGGCATGACAAGCCACTCAAAGGATCCATAATGAGTCCTAAAGGCCATCTTCCATTCGTCCCCTTCGGCAATTCAAACAAGATGATATGCATGTCTGAGGTCAATTTTGGTGTACAGTATATATACAGTAAGCTTTCTTGGGGGAATCTAAGAGGTCGGAAATAAGGAGAAGTGGATAACTGTCCTTCTTCATAATTCTGTTTAGACCGCAAAAGTCTACGCAGAGTTGCAGGGAGCTGTCCTTCTTGCATACCAATAGTACTGGGGCACCATGTGACAAACACAAGGGTCAAATGAAGCCCATGTTGAGGTGTTTGTCGGTGAAATCTCATAGCAATTGGAGTTCAGGTACTGAGAGGGAATAAATGGGACCAAGAGGGGGCGAAGTGCCATCCTCGAGGTTAATCTTGAGGTCGTAAGGTCTATGAGGTGCTAGTGTATTACTGTGCTGTTTACTAAAGACATCAGTGAAGTCATGATAGAATTCTGGAACATGCTGTTTAATGCTATCCAGGTTGTTGGAGGAATCCACCGTAGTGGAGCCTCAAGCATATTTGTCGAGATCTGCAAGGTCAAGTTGAAAGGCTTGCAAACCTTCTAGTTTGCAGGCATGAACGAATGCTTCTACATTAACTAGGGCTGTTTGCAGCACCTCCAACTTCAGAGATGGTGACAGATTGCTTGGAAGCAAAGTGCTGGACTGTGAAGCAGTGGTTGAGGCCTGAGGCATCGGAGTGGTGGTTGGTTCTGTAGTCTTGAAAGTTATACTGCCTAATACCCAGTCAATCGATGGATTGTAGCAGGTGAGCCAGTTGAAGCCAAGTACTGTGGAGGAACTGCTGTCCAACGATGTTACATAGAAAGTAACATTCTAAAGTTCACTGGTCAGAAATCAAATAGGAATTGTAGTTGTCTGAGTAATGACAGAGTAGTAGAACTGTCAAATAATTTCAATGGAATAGCAGGAACTGAATTAGTAGGCAAAGAATATTTTTGCACAACTTGTGATTCAATAAAGCAGTCTGAAGAACCACAATTTAAGAGCATAACAAGAGGAAACTCAGAAATAAGAGAACAAGACAGATTAAGTATTAGAGAAGTTTTAAAAGTTTCAGAAGTAGAAGATACGTGAGAAATAGGAGAAAGGGCAATCAAGAAGAGCATGTGAGAGAGGCTAATGCAATCCTCAGCTTGTGCATTTCCGAGGTTACAGCTTATTTTTTCAACTCTGTTGCCATGTTGTCTTTGGCATTGGTGTCAGAGTGCTCGCCTTGGTCACGCATGCTTTCGTCGATTTTTTGTTATTGGTGTTGTTGTTTTTGTTATTAGAAGAAGAAGTCAATGAGGATGGGAATTGGATTTGGGGCATTCCTTGACCATGTGACCTTTTGAAGCACACAAGAGGCAGAGTCCCACATCGATTCACCTTTGATGTTCTTCGGGCAATAGCTTCCCATCTTTCCCGAGCTTGGACGAAATGTCATTAGCATTGTTGTTGTTGTTGGAAGACTTATCATTGCCGTTCTTCTTCCCCCCCCTTCTTACTTTTCTTGTTGTTTGAGTTGTTAGAGTTGGAGGAAGACTGGTTGTTGTTGTTAGAGTTGGATTTGGACGAGGACCCGTTTGGTTTTGCAGGCATTCCAAAGTTGTCGAACTCCTTGCATTCCCAGTATCTGCTGTCGATCTTGAGTGAGTATTGTCTGAGTTCAGCAAGAGTTTTGAATCAAGGGAAGTGAAGGAGGCTTTCCTTGATACGTCTAGCCAACCCTTTGTATGCCGCATGTGTGAGGGTGGCATCATTCCACTGAGTGCGAGTGGAGGCTCGGGCAAAATCAATGAAGTATTGTGCCGCACGGTGGGTGTCTTTCATGACTATCTTGCCAAGCTCAATTTCTGCTTGCACAGCACTGTTGAATGGACCGAAGTTGGTCTTGAGTTCTTGATGAAAGTCTCTCCAGACCTTAAGCCAGCTAGGCTCAGGTTGGATTTCGCCTAGAATAGCGGGTTCGAAGTACTGAAGTGCAGGGCCTGTGAGGTATGAAATGACATACTGGACCCTCGACGCATCCATCAAGAATGCAGATGGATGGTCTCAAAAGTTCAGCGTGCATTGTAAAAAGAATATGAGTGGGGTTTGGATTAGAAACTTGAATAGGGCTTGGATTTGCCTCATCATCGTCATTATGGTCAATTGGCTCTTCTTTGTCATCGTCCTCATGTTCAGGAGGAGCATTCCCACCTGGCAGGCCAGCTTTATGAATTGAAGGTTGTTCTAACAGCTGTTGAAGTGTGGAAATCTCCTGCAACTAACTTGGGACTTCTACGATGAAGGGTAGATTATGAGTAGTGGATCGAGTATTCATGATGGTCGTAATATGCGAAGATGATATGCAAAAAGAGGTGCGATCAGGTGTAGAAGTCAGATAATACTGTTACGATGTGAAGGAATAATGTAATCGTAATAAATGTAATATCTCCCAAAGATAAACAATGATGAGGTTCAGGATAGGGCATGGCTTCAACTTGTATGTTGCACCCACTAGATTGCACTAGTCCCTAATTTTGGAATAGCGAGACAGAAAGAATTAGCTTAGTCGAAATCAAAGTCGATTATCTGACTGAAGACTGAACTACTGAATGTACAAGAGCTTTATACTACTTTCAAATCTCCTAGGAGTCAACTAGATTCCTATAATAGATAAGAAAGCCAAGGATTGTGAAAAAGTGAGAACAGAAATACTACGTCCCAAATCTTGATCTCCTCTATGACATTGGGGGTGACATGTCACCCGATTCCCAACAAAGCTACTCTAAGGAACATAATAGCAAATTGGATATAAGAGACTGAACAGAATTGCAAATAAATGAAAGTGGAGTGGAACATAAATGAAAGGATATTAAACATAAATGAAGACAGAATGGAATTGTGAGCATATGGAGTGTGATGTAAATGAGTAGAGTGAATTGACAGGAGCATGTGATACCAAGACGGATATACAAGGTGCATATAGTCCGTGGGCTGAGGGCGTATAGTTGAATAGGCGAGTAAAGGCATAGTTGGGCTGAGTGGGCTAAAATGAATAGTCGAGCGTGCTGGCATACAGTTCCTAACAATACCATAGGTTGGGCCCAGATCATGGGTGCTCTTGGCTTGACCCTGTCAGGGGACAGCCCTGAGGGCCTATTCCCTTAATTCTATTTCCCTTATATTCACCTTTAATTCCTTTCCCTTTATCCCATTCTCCCTCTCTGCCAAAGGATAACCCTTAGGCCCCATTTCCATTTTCCTTACTTTCCTAACATTTTCCTTAATTCCCTGTATAACTTACTCCTTCCCTATCCTATTCCCCCATTTTCCTTAATTATGTTACCGGTTATTCTCCACTATTTGCACTTGTTGTAACACAGTAGCTATATAGCTAGTGAGTAGGTAAGGGGATCCTCACTCAGTTCTCTTTAGATCCCCTCTACCTAAGGTATGCAACAATGTTAGTAGTAGCTGGTAATAGACTGACCTTTGGATCTCCCTAAGTCTGAGAAACCTCTGTGGGTAGGCTTTGGGTTAGAGTCCCAGAGTCAGGCCTAGGAGGAAGTCCAGAACTAGGTGGTGTTCCACTGGTTCTAGCCTCCAGCATTTGCCAGTATCAATATTAACCCAGAGTTGCGCTTACAGACCCATACCCAAACCCAAGGACACCCGACCTGGTGACTTATGTGGGTTGGCATAACCTATACTATTCCTGAATTACCTTGATACTGGTAATTGTACCTGTATATACTTGCCCACCATCATCTCTTTCTTAGCCAAACTGGAATATTGCCAAAGAAAGTCCTGTCAATAAATGGCACAGTCATGAATTACTGGAACTCAAAATCATTGAATTACAAAAAACTGTCAAAAATGTCTAGCTTCAAGTTAAAGTCTGAGACATGAAAATGTTGAAAACTCTAAAGGTGATAAACCAGGATCAAAGATTAACTGTTTGGCTTTGTCAAGTACATGTACCAAGTATCCAGTAACTTGGCAGTGCCAACCGAATGATCAGTCTAATTCCAAGCACAAGTGACCAAGTCACACATATGTTACTTGGTATGTTGGTCTCAGATCGGCACATTCATCATCTACATTCCCCATTCCTATCCCTCATCCACTCTTCCCCACTCATTATCCATTAATCCCCACCCCATTTATTCCTTATTCCTTGGCCCATTCTACTTCGGGACATTTTATCATTGTTTTATCCTCGGCCATGACCCTATCGTTTTATATTCGGTCAATTTCTATTATTCTATTCTTGGCCACATTTCTATTATCTTATTTTCATTGTTCTATTCTCAACCACATTCCTTATTCTATTTCTGATCATTGTGGACAATACCTCCACATGCTCTGCATACCTTATTGTTCTCCATTCCTTATTCCTGTTAAATCCATGTGTCAGGCACTTAGCTAGATACTTCCGGAAGGGTTTCCAGAGGTTCTGAGTGGTTTCTGAGGAGGGGGTTCATACTCCAGAGGCGGAGGGACTAGAGGTCGGGGGTTCATGGATGGAAACGGAAAAGGCAGAAAGACAGGAAGTGCTGAGGGATTAGGACTGTTTGCGGTATTAGGTCTTTTGACTAGTTGTTTGAGTGGTTCGAGGTCACAGGGACTTGGCTTCAACTTATGTGTTATGCCCTCCTCGATCATCTGTCCCTAATTTTGGAAATTTGGAAAGTTTACCGGAACTGAATTGGAAACTACGATGCAGAATTAAGTCAATATTCATACTGGTGAATAGTCCAGTTGACTGGTGTCTTATATACATGTATCTAATCCTTGTACTAACTTTTGCCGAGTAAAGACAAGGGGGGGGAGAGAGTATAAGGGGCTAATAGAGAATGAAGAACAAGGGAGTGAGGTACATGATGATCCTGCATGTCGTTTATCAAAAGAGCAGAACCTAGGTCTTGGAATCGCAGAGGTTTGGGATTGCGGAAACTTTGGGTTGATACAATAGAATTCGCAGAAAGCGATTGTTCAGGCTTTAAACGGTTGGAAAGGTCCCGGAAACAGTGCAGGTGGTTGTGGGAATAAGTGTGGGTTTATTGGGGGCATGGGCCATAACAATTCCACGTCTCACTTCGTAACCTATATAAGTAGTGAATGTATGTAGATAGTTCTTCACTCTGAATATCAACTAGGTTTATGCCTTCTTGCCCTCCCTTCTTCTGCTAAAGTCCTTTACTCAGGCTGACACTCTTGGCACTCTCCTGGGTTTTCCTTCTGTTCCAAATTAGTGGCACACACAGAAAGTAGGGCACAATGCATGAGCATATTGAAGCCAAGCCACTCCAATTAGTCCACAGGACTTGGCCGATTCCTGCCAGCATCGTGCAATCAGTACTATTTCAATAGCACTCAGCCCACACATCATTAGCAGTACCAATGCCTGACAGGCTTTAGCGAAGGTGGTAGCTCATTGCACACAGATGGGAATATTACAAAGGAAGTGTGACTAATATGACATAGCAATGCATGCCAGTTGAATTATTCTAACACACCTCCTCAAGCTAAAGGATTAAAATAACTGTACATCTCTCAGTATTTGCTCATTGT
>QLPI01014995.1:0-10045 GCA_003314275.1 Chroogomphus rutilus | reverse complement strand
CCAATGCCACTACTCTTGGCCTGCAGGACTTGGCCATAGTCCGCCCGACCTTTCGCCAACACCCCTTGGCAGTACCGAAGTCCATCAGTAACCGGCACTTGACACGCTCCCCCAGAAGCCCTTTTCCTCTTAGAAGCAGTCCTCCCCACACCACGTGTCAAAAGCAACCGACCCACCACCACCCGACGAGCCCAGGAGGGTACACCGCGTCCCCCCACACCTGTCGAACGACTCCGACCATCGGTTTTGAGGGCATTTGCCACCTTGGAAGCATCCGCTATCCTGTTCAGGGCGACGATAAGGGCAAAAATGCTGTCCCTGATTTCCCTCAGGAGGTCGCCGTTCGCATCACCTCTGCCTTTTGGAAGAGGAGGGACCAGTACCTCGACCTTCATCTTTTTCGAAGAGGACACCTCCGGGACCTCCGTCTCCTCCCGCCTCCTTTTTCTCATGGTCGACCCCGTAACGACCGGTACACCACCGACCACACACTTCACCCGGCTCTTCTAACAGGGAATGCAAGTTTTGACCGATGTAGTCCACGTACATAGGTCCTCACACTTGCGACACCTATCACAAGGTTCTGGCCCCAGCATAAGAGGAACCCCTGGACCGGCGATCTGGTAAAGGTCAGGTTGATGTTCAATCAACGACCGCCGAGTAGATTCGAAGGGTCCAAGATCCACCTCCTTCCTGGCCACCCACGCATCCCGGGCAATCTGATTTTCGAAGGACTTTTGCGCCCCCGAAATTTGAGCATCCCTCTCAAGACGTCTCTGACGCGTCCTCTCCATGTCCCAAGCAATGGTGCTCACCCCGACTGAGGGCATGAAATAAACGTCCTCCTCACCCCCTGGATCACCCCCAGGGGACAAGTAGGAGGATTTGGCGTCCGAGGGATCACCACCATCTGAAGACTCCTCGGACTCGGTGTCCTGACATGGAGCACCTCCATCTTCAGATCCCGACGGCCCAGCAAAACCCCCCTAGGAGCGCAGATCCTCCAGATCCTCGTCCACCTGACTGGCCAAAAGAGTGGACTCTAGAGCCCGAGCATCGCACTCCAAGGCTCATTTCTTCCCCTCCCCCCTCCCCCTCCGATCCACCCCCTTTGGTTTCTCCCCCGACCTTTGGACTTCGCCCCTCAGATCTTTTCCGACATCCCGAGCAGCTTCCAACTTCCGTGCCCCCTCTGCCCTCATTGAGCAAATCTCCTTCACACACTTGGCCTTGAAGGCATGCACCTGCGCCAAAACCTCCACTTCGATGTCCTGTTCAAATCCAGACATGGTTAGGGGCAGAAAGGAACTCAGGAAAGGAGAAAAACCTCCTTATATATATGTATCGGACGGGCGCTTTGGAAAAAACACCCATTACATCCCAATATGCCTAAAAATAGTCCCATGCTCTTCTCCGCTCAATTCACGGCAAGATTAAGCTTAGGACCTTGAGGGCTCGGTCCTAGTGGAGGGATACTGTTATGGCCCATGCCACCAAACAAACCCACATTAAACCCCACAACCACCTGCGCCATTTCCAGGACCTTTCCAATTGCTCAAAGTCTGAATAACCGATTTCCGGATTCCCGATGCACCATTCCGAGGTTCTGCATTTCCAAACCTCTGAAGACTCTGAGGTCAAGGTTCCGCTCCTTTGATAGACGACGAGCAGGATCATCACGTACCTCACTCCTTTGTTCTTCATTTTATATTGCCCCTTGTACTCCCTTCCCCCCTTGTCTTTACTCAGCAAAAGATAGTACAAGACTAGATACATGTATATAAGTCACCAGTCGACTGGACTATTCGCCAGTACAAATATCGACTTAATTCTGCGTCGTAGTTTCCGATTAAGTTCTGGTAAACTTTCCGACTCTCTGAAATTAGGGACAGACAATCGAGGAGGGCACAACACATAAGTTGAAGCCAAGTCCCTGCGACCTCGAACCACTCGTACCACCCTATACCATGAACAGTCCCAAGACCCCCGGTGTTCCCGACTTCCGTCCCCACTCCGATTCCGATCCCAATTCCGACCCTTAGTCTCTCCGCCCCCGGAATATGAACCCCCCCTTCGGAAACCATTTGGAACCCTCCAAAAATCCTTCTGGAAGTCTCTAGCTAAGCACCGACACGTGGATTTAACATCTTTGGAGAGATGATAGCCTGGATCAAGAGGTGTGGCAACTGGTTTGCAATTCTCTGTATTGAATCACTTGAGAACATCCAATATATACTTGTGCTGGTTAATGTGAAGTGTCTGTTTGGCTCTGTCTCTGTGGATTTCAAGTCCAACAGTGTACCATGCAGGTCCCATGTCTTTCATCTTAAAGCTTTTTGCAAGTTCAGCCTTGATTTTGTCAAGATATGTTCAACTATTACAGGCCATGAGCTGGTCATCAACATAGACTGGGATGTAGACTTTGATACTGCCTTGCTGGTACATGTAGAGACAGGAATCAACCTTGGATCTGCTGAATTCCATCTGGTGAAATGCCTGGTCCAACTTGGCATGCCATCTGTTTCCTCCTTGTCTGTCCTATAGATAGCTTTGTGTAGTTTCCCAACCTTGTCACCCTGCCTGTATCTATCTGAAAGTTCCATGTAGACCTCTTCTTCAATCTCACCATTAAGGTAGGCAGATTTGAAGTCAACTTGGTCTAATTCCAGATCTTCTAATGTAGTGATGGCTAGGAGCACTCTGAGGGTGTTGAATCTCACAACAGGGGCAAATGTTTCTGTGAAGTCAATGTCTGTATTTTGAGAATAACCCTTGGCCACCACTCTGGACTTAAAGTGGTCAATGGCACCATCAGGAAGCTTTTTCAGCTTGAAAACCCATTTGGAGCCGATGGCCTTCTTGCCAGGAGGGAGATCTATCACAGTCCACACATTGTTATCTATCAGTGACTGATATTCATCTCCACAAGCTTCCTTCCACCATGGTGTATCAATTTGAGACATGGCTTCTTTATAGGTGAGTGGTTCTGGGAGATCTGGAGCATCACTGAGGCAGACAAGTTCATAAAGTGGGTGCTGAGAAAATGTCATGGCAGAGTCGGCCTGTTCTACCCCCTCATTCTCAGCAACCACCCCCTGATTTGTATCCCTCTGACAAGGAACAGGAGGAGGATTACGATACTGGGCAGTATTTGGGACTAGCTACCAAGGTTGAGGTGGGGTGTTAAATCCACATGTCGGCGCTTAGCTAGAGGCTTCCAGAAGGGCTTCTGGAGGGTTCCGAATGATTTACAAAGGGGGTTTCATATTCCAAGGCAGAGGGACTAAGGATTGTGGGTTCACGATTGGAATTGGAATGGGGATGGAAAGATGGAAGCACTGGGGGACTAGGACCGTTCACGGTATAGGGTGGTACGAGTGGTTCAAGATTGCAGGGACTTGGCTTCAACTTATGTGTTGCGCCCTCCTCGATCGTCTGTCTCTAATTTCAGAAAGTTGGAAAGTTTACTGGAACTGTATCAGAAACTACAACACAGAATTAAGTTGACATTTGTACTGGCAAATAGTCCAGTTGACTGGTGACTTATATACATGTATCTAGTCTTGTACTATCTTTTGCCGAGTAAAGACTAGAGGGGGAAGAGAGTACAAGGGGCAATATAGAACAAAAAACAAGGGAGTGAGGTATGCGATGATCCTGCGCGTCGTTTATCAAAGGAGTGGAACATTGGCTTTGGATTCTTCAGAGGTTCGGAAACATGGAACCTCGGATTGATGCATCAGAATATCAGAAAGTGGTTATTCAGACTTGAGCGGTTGGAAAGGTCCCGGAAATGGTGCGGGTGGTTGTGGGGTTTAATGTGGGTTTATTGGCAGCATGGGCCATAACATGGGGTATAAATATGCTCTGACCGTCTTAGAGTAGGTGGTGGAGGGGATGGTGGAGGGGCAGGAGAGTCTTGGAGACAAGGACTTGGTGGTGGATCAGGTGGAGGAGCATCGTCATCATCATATGCAAGGGCAGGAATATAGGGTGGAACAAGCACTTGGTGGTAGGCAGGAGGTGTCAGCAACAACAAGAGCTTCAATACTTGGGAGCGGAGGAGGGATTTGAGCAATGATACTTGTCGGTATATTGACCAGCTCAAGACTGAGCTTTAACTAATTACCTAAGAACTATACATATAGTCTGGTGGAGTAGGGGAGTCCAATAACAAGTAATAGAGAAAGGAGTGGATAAATCATAACATTACCCCCCCTTTAAGGTCAATGTCCTCATTGACTATTGCCTGTCTATTGGGTGATCCAAAGTACCAGGTTGGATAAGCGCCTGTGTTTCTCGTTCTTTATCCCTCCCACCCACGGTCTTATCCAAAAGGTGGTGAGAAGAAGGTAAGCGACCCCTGCACTCGTCCTAGCCATTGTGTCGGCGTGCACGATTGGTGGGGCATTCTTTTCATGAGAAGAAGGTAAGGCAGGGGTCGCCGACTAGTATAGTTAGTTGTCTTGTTACGCCAGTGTGTGTCAACTTTCCTGGACCCGCCTCTTCTGGAGCTCTCTGCTAGCCATGGGTCGCTTTCTCATTGCACTGGCATGTGCAACGATTGCAGGTCCTTTTTGTCATGCTGGCATGCGTGGCGACTCTGTTTTCTTTTTTTTTTACAGGTTCCTTTTCTTGTCGCGATGGCGTGCATGGCGATTGCATTGTTTTCTTTGTGCCTGCACATGTTTGCACCTGCCCACCTCTTGGCCTAACTTGTGCTTCATCGCACTGGCCTGCACCACCCTCATACCTGTACCCACACCCGCTGCTCACACCTGTGCCTGCACCCACTGCTCGCACCTACACCTGCACCTGCTGCTCACACCTGCACCTGCACCCGCTGCTCGCACCTGCACCTGCACCCGCTGCTCGCACCTGCACCTGCACCTGCTGCTCGCACCTGCACCTGCACCCGCCGCTTGCACCTGCGCCTGCACCCACCCACCGCTCACACCTGCATCTGCACCCACCACTCGTACCTGCACCCGTGTCCACCATTTGCACCTGCACCTGCACCTGCCACTGGCACCTGCACCTGCACCCACTGCTGGCACCTGCACCCACACCCGCTGCTGGCACCTGCACCTGCATCTGCCATTCGCACCTGCATCTGCCATTCGCACCTGCATCTGCCATTCGCACCTGCATCTGCCATTCGCACCTGCATCCGCACCTGCCACTGGCACCTGCACCTGCACCTACTGCTGGCACCTGCACCCGCTGCTGGCACCTGCACCCACACCAGCCACTGGCACCTGCACCCACACCAGCCACTGGCACCTGCACCTGCACCCTCCACTTGCACCTGCACCCGCTGCCCTTGCACCATTCTTACACCTGCACCTGCCCCCGCACCTCTACATGCACCTGCCTGTGTTTGCATCTGCGCATCTGTCGTGTCTGCATGCGTTCACACCTGTCGCTGTTGTGTACTTTGTTGCGTCGACTTGCCACGCCACACTTGCCATCGCGCACTTCATTACATCGATCTGCCATGTCACACTCGCCATCGTGCACTTTGTTGCGTTGACCCACAACATCACACTCGCTATCACGCACTTCATTGCGTTGACCCGCCGTGCTGACCACCACCCTGCGTGCAATGGCCTTCTACACGCTGCTCACTCCTCACTCATACATCCATGTCATCCCATCATGTGACACCACTCTGGGGTTTGGTATGGGCCAAAAGGGTAGTCTGTGGAAAATGTGGCCTATGTGCCTGGGTGCAGCTGGGAATCGCCTGTGGAACTCTTGTGTTTTCCATTATGCATTCCTCATATTCTTCCCTGGCACCCATGAATTCTCTTCTCTAGGGTACCCAACCCATTTCACCAGATACTGCAGCACTCCTCTACGCATTCTGAAGTCCAGAACTTCCTCCACTTCATACTCTACTCCTCTCAGTGTTATCACTGGTGGAGGGGGTGTTGGCTTTTGTTGTATGGAGGATGTGGGTGTTCGGGTAGGGCGCAGCAGGACAGTATGAAACACAGGATGGATGTTTTTCCAATTGGGGGGTAGTTGCAGTTTATAGGCAGGTTCTCCCACTTTTGCTACAATTGGGAATGGGCCATAATGTCTGTCTTCTAGTTTTTTTGAAGGTCGGTCGGTGGTGACATTAAGGCCTTCCAAGTAAACCTTGTCCCCTACTTGATATTGTGGTACGTCTTGCCTTCCTTTGTCATAATACTTCTTCATGTCTGATGCTGCCTTTTCTAGTGCTGCTGTTGCCTCCTCTCTTATTTTCTTCATCCTTCTCTCAAACACATCTGCCGCCTGTCAAGTACATGTACTGAGACCCGTTTATTCGGCAGTGCTGACCGAGCAGCCATCCTAGGTTCACGTCCAAGTGTCCACGCCACATGTATATCACTTGGTACGCCAGTCTCGGCTCAGCACATCCACCACCCACACGCCTACTCCTCACCCCTTGGTCTGTCTCACCTCGGGACTTTCTGTCCTTGTTCTATCCTTGGTCACAGCCCTTGTTTTATAGTCAGGCACTTCCTATTGTCCTATCCTTGGCCACATTTCTATTATCCTATCCTTTATTGTTCTATCCCCATTTTACATTCCTTTATTCTAATTATACTCATTGTGGACAATAACCACATGCTCTGCATACCTGTTATGGCCCATGCCGCCAATAAACTCACATTAAATCCCACAACCACCCGCACCATTTCCAGGACCTTTCCGACCACTCAAAGCCTGAATAACCGCATTCTGGATTCCAATGCATCATTCCGAGGTTCTGTGTTTCCAAACCTCCGAAGATTCTGAAGTCAAGGTTCTGCTCCTTTGATAGACGACGTGCAGGATCATCACATACCTCACTCCCTTGTTCTTCATTTTATGTTGCCCCTTGTACTCTCTTCCCCCCCTTGTCTTTGCTTGGCAAAAGATAGTACAAGACTAGATACATGTACATGTATATAAGTCACCAGTCGACTAGACTATTCACCAGTACAAATATCGACTTGATTCTGCGTCGTAGTTTCCGATTCAGTTCCGGTAAACTTTCCGACTTTCCAAAATTAGGGACAGCCAATTGAGGAGGGCACAACACATAAGTTGAAGCCAAGTCCCTGTGACCTCGAACCACTTGTACCTCTCTATACCGTGAACAGTCCTAATTCCCCCAGCGCTTCCCATCTCCCCATCCCCATTCCAATTCCGATCCCAAATCTGCAACCTTTAGTCCCTCCGTTCCTAGAGTATGAACCCCCCTTCGGAAATCATTCGGAACCCTCTGGAAACCCTTCCGAAAGCCCCTAGCTAAGCGCTGACATGTGGATTTAACAATACCTTATTGTTCCACATTCCTTATTCCACATGTCACTTCTTAACCTATATAAGTAGGATATGCATGTACATATTTTGTTAAGTCCGCGTGTCAGGCGCTTAGCTAGTATATCCAGAAGGGCTTATCCGGGTTGGCGTGGAGTCCGCAACGGGGCCGAGGACCGAAGACGGAGTCGGACGGACTACGGACGGGGACGGAGGCGCCGGGGGCTAGGGGTAGGTCGCGGAATGATACAATCCGGTCGCTGAGGTGTTCGAGGTCGAAGGGACTTGGCTTCAACTTATGTGTTGCACCCTCCTCGATCGTCTGTCCCTAATTTTGGAAAGGAGACGGGAGTTTACCGGAAATGAATCGGAAACTTGGTGGAAGACTAAATCGATATTCGTACTAGCGAACAGTCCAGTCGACTGGCAGACTATATACATGTGACTATCCTTGTACTATCTTTGCCGGTCATAAAACAAGAAGGAAGGGAGTGTTAAAACTAGCGCAGATGAATTCAGTCAACTGAAAAGAAGACTCTATTTCATACTAGAATAACTACCTAGCGCAGATGAACTTCAATAACAAATAAGAGTCAGTCTTGAATATAGAAACAAGGGAGTGGGAACTAATACTCACTTCAGTCAACTGAAAAGAAGACTGAAGTAATATGGAAACAGAGTCCGCTACTTATAGTCTGTACCCTGACAGAAGAAATGGAAAGTTTTCTATTTTACCGCCCACTCGGTCAGCTAGCACCGAACGGTACGCTCGACATGCCATGGCTGCTCCAATGATCTTCGCGTCCACTCCGGTTTGACGAAAGAGATAAGGGTATGGTGGAGAAATTGAATGGAATAAGAATGGAGGGGATAAAACTGAAATATACCGGGCTTAATCTTCACACTCCCCCTCAGTTTGAACCCTCTACTCCATTCCCAACAGTTTGAGACACCTCTCATGCTCGAAGCGAGGTAAGGCCTTCGTGAGAAAATCTGCCCCATTAGATGCTCCCGGGATATGTAAAGTGCGTACGACTTTGGAACAAATAAGGTCACGAACGAAGTGCCAGCGTATATCGATATGCTTCGACCGGCTGTGATAAACAGGATTGTCGGATAGTGCCACTGCACCGGTATTGTCAGAAAGTATAAGAATTGGTTTGTCCATGGGCAACTGGAGTTCCTGGCAAAGTTGTTTTAGCCAAACTGCCTCCTGGCACGCAATTCCAACTGCGTAGTACTCAGCTTCGGTGGTGGACAAAGCTACCGATCCCTGTTTCTTTGATTTCCAGGTGATAGGTCCATTGGCTAGCATGAACGCGTACCCACTAGTTGATTTGCGATCCCTAGGTTCCTCAGCATAGTTCGCGTCGCAATATCCCCATGGGGTCACGTGACTACCTTCGAAGTGTTCGGTTTCCTTTGGGACACGTTGGTACACGATGCCTAGGTTTCTAGTCCCCTTCAGGTACCTCAACACTCGTTTCCCAGCATTCCAGTCTCATTGAGAGGGGTTCTTGTTCGATTGGGATAGGAACTGCGTGATGTAAGCGATGTCAGGACGAGTGGAAGTAGCGGCATAGGTGAGTGATCCTGTGAGTGCCTGGTATTCTCTATCATTCTCATAGGGGTTTGTGTCCTGGTCTAGGTGTGAGCCTTTGTCTATGGGAGTTGTGACTGGATTGCATTCTTCCATCTGGAATCTTTGCAGTAAGTCGTCAATGTAATCTTCTTGTGACATTTTCAAGGTTCCTTGCTGACTGTCCCTGGTGATTAGAATGCCTAACACTCTGAACGGTTTTGAGGTATCTTTTTCCTTGATTTTGTAGAACTTCTGAACACTCGCTTTTAGACTCAATTCCTCCCCCTCGCTCGAACAGATCCCGGTAGCATCGTCGACATGTGTGTCAATCGCTGTCATGCCTTCCTTTTGTTCTCCTGACAAAGACACCTGAGTTGCTCCCCAGAGGTGTAAACCCTAAAGATCCCAGCTTATCTTCCAAATCTTCTCGCCAGACTCGGGCTGCTTCCGGTAAGCCATATAGGGCTTTATTGAGTTTTGCAACCTCAGGTAGCTCTATGTATATGTCATGGCTTATCTTCCCATGAAGGTATGCAGAATCGACGTCCCAGGCAAAAATACGCATATTGTTGATGGTTGCGAGTGCAAGTAGTGTTCTAAGGGACGAGATCCGTGACACAGGTGTGAATGTGTCACTCAATGATACGTTGGTTTTCTGCTGATCTCCGCGTACCACCCATCGCGATCGAAACCTCTGCTCGCCGGATTCTTGCTTCTTCACCGTATTCACCCACATTCCTGGTAGGATATCCATACCGTTTGGTACGTCCTTCCTTTCTACCTCTTCCCATGTGTTCATTTCATCGAGTTTAGATAGTTCATAGTCCATTGCATCTCCCCATTTCCTCGCTTCTGGCAACTTCATTGCCTCTAAGTGAGAATGCGGGATCCGTATATTTCCATCGTCCACTGAGTTTTTATCCTCACTTGTGGTGGTGATGAGTACTCTGTCAGCAGATTGTTGTTCCTTTATCCTATCTGACCGTCTAACTGGATCCGTTCCCCAGACTTCAGCACTCGTTTTCCGCTTCTTAGTCTCATCTTTGGTGGTGTCATCTCCTAATGTTAAGTTCTTTTCTGAGTTTGTGAAATCTGCATCTGAATAATCCCTGTCTTCCCCAGTCTGACTCCTGTGTCCGGGTCCTTCGACAAAGATAGCGTTCCTCG
>QLPI01014973.1:0-12957 GCA_003314275.1 Chroogomphus rutilus | reverse complement strand
AAATCGCTCAATCCGTCCGGATTGTGGATCCGAGGGCTCGCCTGACTTTCAGGGGTCCTCCTTAGTCTCTCTCAATTCAGAGAGGCATCGCCATTTTTTGTCCGCTGTATAGCAGGCACGGTGCCTTAAAAGCTCACCGGAGGAGCGGCCCGCAGATAACTCACGTTCAAAGCTCGGCCGCTTTTCGCTACTGCTTCCAGACATAAAGAGCTGGAGTGTTATAAAACCCATCTACATCAATAAATGGGGCTGGACTATTATCAAAGCAGAAGTTACATTTCATAATTCTGAACAGATTTCTTATTCTAACTTCCCTAACTTGGCATAATTTCTGTCGAAGGATTGCCGGTTTGGAGAATTGAACAAGAATTCTTAATAGAGTTTTAACATTTAACTTCGGGGATCATCTTGTCTTGTTACTGCAATTGTACCTCTTTCTCATCTCCATCATATTCTATTGCCTTACGTGCCAATATTCAGAAGAACTTAGTTAACCCATCGCCCTCAACCGTCCCGCTTGGTTGAGGTGTTCGGGCACTCTTCAAACTACGACTTAATCTAAATCGGAGTCTTCTAAACTTTCCGCATATCTAGATCGCAGGGAGCATCCAAGAGAGTTGGGTCTAGTATCTTACAGTGTCGTTGAGGAAAACCCAAATCCTTCGGCGGAGCGACATGTCGAACTTTAGCACGCTTGCGTACTTTAAAATGGAACCGCCACATTTCCGCACGTCGGGAAGGGTAGGATTGTTGACACCGACGGTGACCATTTCTCCAATTCCAATCACCGATTTCTAACCCAACCCTAGTTCATCCATGGCTCCAACAGAACAGACAGTTCGCCAAAATGCTAGGCCATTAAAAAACGTGCATTGAAGACCATCCAATAGGTGGGTGAGCTAGCTGGGGGCAATAGAGAGCTGGACTCGGACAACGTGGACCTCGGTTCAAGGAGCAATTTATAACGAGCCTGCAATCATATTGTCCGGACGAGATATGTACCTCAAAACTTGAACGGAAATACATTAAGCAGTAACTATCTCCCCACCCGCGGCAGATTCTGCGAGAACCAAAATGGATGGAAATAGATTGTTGACGGAGAAGAGGAAGCACTCGGTTTAAGGTTTGAGCTTTTAAATAACGCAGCCCAGATAAATTATACCATTCCCAAAGCCGTTGGGACAAGGATAACATACTTCTATAATATCGTGAATAGAAATGCACCTTTCTACAAACCAACTAGGACAAAAAGGCGAAATAAGACTGAAAGCATAATCTCCATAGAATTTTATCTTGTAACTTGTCAAAGCAAAAATTCAGTTTCATAGCGATATTTCTATCGTCAGCCTTGCCTAAAGCATAATCTTCTTTAACAGAATTACTGGGGAATAATGTGCTGGGATGAAGAAGGAGATGCAAGGTTCAGCAACCCTCCTTAGACAGCGAGTAGATAGCAGATTATTTCACTAATCATCGTTGTGAGTAGGATAGAATAAACTGTTGTGGTTATAACCGCTTCAACAGCTTAGAGCGAATAATAAACTATACGGATTATGGGTCAATCATCTGAGTTCAAAAAGGTGATATCATGAAAATGTTTTGGGAAATACATCTTTTGAAACCTAAGCGATGAGGGAATCTTGTTTCAGCCATGCCTCATTGAGTACAGCAAGTACAGGGTGGCAGGTCAAGTAGCCTTCAACAACCTTGGCGTTTACATTACCGCAAGGGCCTTGTTGGCGCTTTGAATTAGAAGTGTCCTTATTGGATGAATATCTCAGCCTTCGCGGTGCAGCGGTTGAAAGGCACCCTGAACGATTGAGCGAACTTTTCTTTCCCAAGCAACCAGGTTGACGCGATGAGTCACCTCGGATCGTGCACGTTCTTGACCTTTGACCAGAGGATGAAGTGCAACATGAAGGTACGCAAAAAGCAGAGCATCAAGTGGAGTGGGGTTTCTGAAAGTGAAAGAAAAAAAGAGAACCGTTATCGATTGTAGAATGCAACAAAAGTACTGCCACCGACGATGAACCCAGGAACCATTTATCAGTGCCAAGTCGCTCTGATAATGCTGTGATGGCTTCGTGGTACTTGAGTTGCAGTGAAGCCACTGGAACTTTGATGCCTTGTGGTGGAATGAGCGTGCCAAGGCCAGTCAAGGGGGCAGGAGGCGGAGAAAGAATGGTCATCAGTTGGGCAGTGTGCGAAGGCAGGGAGTATAGCCATGACTTGAGAATCGGAGGCGGTGGCTGATATGACAACTTTTCTTTCATATAGTATGTTACCATTTGAAATCACTTAGACCCAATATCCAAGGCTTACCAAAGCAGCATGTATAGCACCTTCTAGGAGGGACACCCAAGCCCTGCTTTCGTCTCTGGCCTGTTCATCAATGTAGCCTTCTAAATTTCCACTCCAAGCGTGATCCCCTTGGACTTCATCTGCCCATCCCGGGATCATTCGTGCACTGAGAACCTCTCCCCGAGACGACGTAGTTCTTTGAAGATTCGCATGACTGTCCCGTGGAGGTAATAACAGACTCGGCAACCTCCCGTCAACACCCCCCATGGGATCAATGTTCCACCGGACCTGTATGTCGGTTATGCCACGCAATGCCATGTAAGCCTGCCATTTGAGGCATTCGACGTCAGTACTGAGGACCTTAGAAGTTGAGGGCTGGGGCGGCATAATCCAGAGAACAGGTGATGTGCTTGAATGAGTAGTAGTAGATGGAGCAGGAATCGAGGGATTGTAATGAAGAGGAAATTGGGAGTAAAGAGTTCTCACGAAAGAAGGCATAGGGATCCAACTGGAGCCAGAGGTTAGAGTCGCCATTGTTAGTTTTCCCAAAGTAGACAACACCAAGCTCTATTTGATTCCGCGGCGAATCGTCACAGAAGTTCAGCAGAATAATAATAATAATGACTATTAAGCCGCCAATCTACTTGATAGATACCAGTCACGCAGACAACCACCGCACGCACACGGCTCTCACACCTGCTGAGGGCTATGCAAAATATTTTTATTATTAAATCTGACCACCATTGTCTCTATTTTCGGATCGGCGTTGAAAATTATCAAAGGCTGCCTTCAATGTCAAGAATGATCGGACAATGATCGGAGGCACCATAGATCTCGCTCCGAATTTCACAAAGCTTGACGCGAGAGATGAGAGGTTTGCTGATGATAACTACAAAATGTATGAGGTCACTGAAGCGTCCTGTCTGAGTCTTACTTACACATATCCAACCTCCACCCTAGCGTTTTCTCTCTGCATTTATACTTGTATGAAAAATAGGTATAGTGGTGTAGGTCTGGATGAAGATGTCTCCAAATGTCAACGAGCTTATCCTCGGAGTTTCCAGAAGCATCAAGCTCCGAGGTCGCATGAAATGAGGAATCCACGATCTTATTGAAACCGTCAGTCTCGATTTGGGTGTGTCCGGGAGTTTTATTCCAGTTGCTTTTGTGATTTGCAAGGTCTAGAAGCAATGAGATTAGTCAACTTAGGATAAAGAGGGGTCGGGGGATAGAAACCTTGAGCCGTCGGTGCGCAATTAATATCACCCATCCATATTACCGGCTTCTTTGCGTTGAGATCGTGAATATATTTCGCGAATGCTTCGTTCCATTCGGCCTTGTAATCGATATTCTGATGTCCACGACTGGTGAATAAATGCAAGGGTTGGAATATTAATAATGGGGCACCTTGAGTTGCTGTCCAGCATTTGGAACATAGGTCGCAAC
Organism: Chroogomphus rutilus; assembly: GCA_003314275.1. Classification (NCBI taxonomy): domain Eukaryota; kingdom Fungi; phylum Basidiomycota; class Agaricomycetes; order Boletales; family Gomphidiaceae; genus Chroogomphus; species Chroogomphus rutilus. The sequence goes on along the minus strand of QLPI01014973.1, from coordinate 9,210 downwards.
AATCCAAGTGTTTGGAAATTCCAATACAACTAAGCGACCTTTAGCAGCTTCTTCTGCCTGTTTATGTCCAGGGAGATCCCACTTGATTCCCAGTGGTTCGATTTTGCTAAGGACGGCGGTACCAGCTGCGCTATTTTAGCACACTCTTCAAACAGTTGCAATAATAGACCTACCGTAACCTTTGGCTGATGAAATCGACCAGTATTGATGTGGATATTGTGACTGAAGGAAAGATTTAGGTTGTTGATTCACCTGTTGGTTCATTAAAACCGGCCACGAGGTACAGAGATCGGAAATGAGCAGACTTTAGTTTCGGTGAGAACAAGTATATCGGGATTCTCAGCCTCGACATAGGAAGTAAAGCTCTGGCTCAACAGGTAAATTATAGCCAACGTCATGACCATCATCGAAGATAACTACCTTTTTCAAGGAACCATTTAACCCAGAAACATTCCATGCTGAAAGCCGAAGTGACCCGTCGCTCTTTGAAGGACAAGACACGGATATCTATACCCAGAATTATAAATATAGATCAGTCAGGTGCTATACAAAACGTACTGGCATGACAGTGTTCGTAGGCTGCCCATTAAGCACTAGCTCCTTCTTCTTGCTCGTCTTTGTTTTCTTAGTCGGAGGTGGACTGGGAGCATCGTCGTCGGAAAGCTCTGATTCCACGGATACCTTACGCTTCGAGCCAGAGGTTGTGCGTTTGGGAGCCATGAATGCGTGTAAAACCTTTGGTCACAGGTCGAAAGTTAGGACCGCGACCCTCAGGAAGGAAAAATTCATAGACGCGTGGTCACCCATAGGTGCTTACGGGCGGCAGTAGACGCGCCATCGATCTGGAGGAGCACTTTCTATGTGCACACTCTAGACATGCCTTTCCAAATTGTGCTTGGGAGTAAATGAAGGATTTTAGCGCAATTCGAGTGAGGCATCATTCAACTTCTCGTCACAGGGTGAGAGTTCTCGTTCTGAATGTGTTCAGATCTTTTTAGGATAAAGCGCCACATCAACAGAAAAGCGGAAATCTCATGATTGATCATGATTTGTTGTAATGTGTTTTAATATATGTCAATAACCAACAATAATTGCGACTGATGATTGTCAGTTGCACACCGTTATAATACATTGGAATGTGTTGGAATACATTGTACAAAGATCAGAAATCTGCATATTCAAGTTCATCTTCTAAGTCACCCTCAGCCTGAATATCATCCTCAACAACTTCCTCCTCGTCAACCTCCGCATCGCTACCCATTTGGCTTTCATTCGGTGACTCGACCTCTTCAGGTTCTGCCTCTGATTCATTTTCCGTGTCATTTTCGGAATCCAGAACCTCGACATCGGCTCCAGCTGCTGGTACTGAGTCCTCTGGGTCATAGACAATCACATCTGCACTGTTGGATGCTGCATGGTTGCCCTTTTCCAACTCATCTGGCCACCGGTCATCACAGAATTTCTTGATTGCCTGCTGGATGGACTTATGGCCGATACCACCACCTCGAAAGTGCATGAACATGTCGCGATCAACAAATCTAAGGATGTAAACTGAGCTAAAACAATGTACAACCACACATACTCACATATTTACATAGAACATATCCCAATCTTCATCCTTTTCGCTAGGAAGGCGGCAAAGAGATTGTTGTGGAAGAAGATTACTTGTACGACCAAGGGAGAAACATGGAATAAGATGAACTGCTTGGAGAATGAGGCTTGGATTCAAAAAGCCAAAGGCAGCATCGTCCTCATAATGTACAAATCCAATTCGGGGTAGTTGACGTGCTGTCCATCCATCACAGTAGTTATCGTTCGGATCTCGTCCCAGCCAGCACACCCACAGAAAATCCATGGTTCGAGACTCTGCAGGATGTGATTGGGGTCCTGTATAGATGACTTTGGCGTGAAAAATCCCAATAATCCTTCCATACCAGTAAGGGTGAGGATATGTCTGCGCCTCATTCTCACAGCCGAGAACCATAAAATAGGAGTTGTCAGTACCAGAATTGAAAGAGTCCTGGTCTCTGCGAACGTCGTATGTTGTGTAATTGACTTGAAGCACCTTATGACTGTAAATTGCGTTGTTTTCTATGACAACATGGCCTTTTTCAGTTGCAGTGAATTCATGTTCATTGCCGTCGTATTCCAGGCTGAGGATGCGGTTCAAAAGATGATTTTTGAGATTGCTATGAAAGTTCTGCTCGTGTATCACATATATGTACTAATAAAATGTTTCTTTCGAGGTCTTACCTTGCACGCAATGTCGTTTTTGTTTTTCCAGAGCCAAGCTGAAAGATTAATCTTGTTTTTGGTCTCATGGGAAATGTAATGGTGTACGTCGGGTGCTGTAGTAGGAAGGCCTTCTTCCTCTGAATTCTCCTCTTCTTCTTCTTCTTCTTCTTCTTTACTTGATGAAGGGTTGGGTGCAATAGCACTTTCCAGCACATCTCTCAATTTCTCCCGCTCCTTGATCTTCTGAAGTTCCCATTCTCGGTGATTTTGCTTTGCTATACCTCGAGCGAAATCACTTTTAGATGCTTGCTTGTAATATCTCTTCACTTTCCTATGTTCGGCTTCACCCTAAAAATGCCATCTTCATCTTATAGAAAAGAGTTCTATGGAATTCCTCACCGTCTGAGTAGAAAAGCCATCTGATGGTCCAAAGCGTCGGATAGCATCCGCATAGTGGCCAAGTGCATGGAGTTTATAGGTTTCTGTGTTAAATGCCACTGGTTTTCACTTTCGTGCTGCTTTTTCTGTCGTTTTACCTTTTGCAAAGTTTGCAGCTTGATGACGAGCTCTGGCAGCATCTTCAGATGGTAAATCAAATATTGTAAATGTCGAACATGTCTTTTCTTCGAATTTTCGTATTGTTATACCTAGATGTTCTGTCGAGTATTCAAGGGAGATGACTGTTTTTTCAGTGTCTTTGCTAAGGCATCCCATGTTGCCAATTCAAAGAGTAGTTCACAGATGATTGTGTCATGTGGCGCCTCTAGCAAGCCATCAAAAACAGGTATGGCGCACTTGGTAGAAGATGAAGAATATTAACTTGCAGGAATCAGGGTGCTTACTTGAAGTAGGTCCTCAAAATCACGTCTTGCTAACTTCTTCATGGCTGACGCATTTGTATGAAAGCGCCGTATTGTACCATGTCCAAAGGGTGTGATCAATCAATAGCTAATACCTATAAGTAATGTAGAAATGATATGAAAGTGAAAATCATACCGCTTATTTAACATTTGGACAGAGTCATTCCCTTGCATGTACAGGATCCTCATCAAATGTTTGAAAATTGACTTCCAAACACCCAATTCAAACTCGTGAAGTAAATCAGGCACAAACATTGAAAAGAAATCAAAGCTGTATTTTGATAATCGATAAGAAAATGCATTCTAAAAGATAGATTAGTAGCCATACTCATTTGAATTTTGGGGTTTCATGTACCTCAGTAGGAACTAAGGACTTGTGTCAAGCGCCGGATACTGACGGACTTCGGTACTGCCGAGGGGTGTTGTCGAAAGGTTGGGCGGACTATGGCCAAGTCCTGCAGGCCAAGAGTAGTGGCGTTGGCTTCAACGTACTCGTGCGTTGCGCCCTACTTGCCGTGCGTGCCACTGTATTTGCAACAGACAGGTACTCAGGGGGATGCTGAAGATGCCGGCCTGAGTCGAGGACTTAACAGAAGAGAAGAAGGTAGAAGGGCCTAAGCCTAGTCGATACCCAGAATGAGGAAGTATGTACATCCATGTCCTACTTATATAGGTTAAGAAGCGACATGTGGAATAAGGAATGTGGGACAACAAGGTATGCAGAGCATGTGGTTGTTGTCCACAACGAACAAAATTAGAACAAGGAATGTAAAGCGGGGATAGAACAATGAAAGACAATATAATAGGATCGTGACTCGAAATGGGACAATAGGGAGTGGCCGAATATAAAACAATGGGGTCGCGTCCGAGGATAATACAAGGAGTAGGAGGTACCGAGGTGGGGTGGATCGAGAAACGGATGGATAGTATGACGGATGTGCCGAACCGAGAACATAGTATCAAGTGACGTGCATGCGGTGTGGACACTTGTACGTGGATGTAGAATGGTTGTTCGGTCGGTACTGGCGAATCTCCGGGACCTCGGTATGTGGACTTGACAACTTGGCACTGAACAGAGCATCAAGCCATTTACCATTCAACAATCCACCATTCAAGTAGATGTGTTTTCGTGCAGTTTTGATTTTCAAGCGGTAGACGTGATCATTGGTGCACTTATGATGAGTATGTGTTTGAGCATCACATTTGGTGCCAAGGAGGCAGACTTTCTTCTTCAATACAAGGCATGTTGGACATGGATACTTTGTTAAATCTGTATGTCGGTGCTTAGCTAGAGGCTTCTGGAAGGGTTTCCAGAGGTTCCGAATGATTTCTGAGGGGGGGTTCATACTCTGGAGGTGGAGGGACTAAAGGTCATGGGCTCACGATTGGAATCGGAAAGGGGTGGAAAGATGGGAAGCACCAGGGGGTCTAAGACTGTTCATGGTGTAGGGTGGTTCAAGTGGTTTGAGGTCGCAGGGACTTGGCTTCAACTTATATGTTGCGCCCTCCTTGATCGTCTGTCCCTAATTTTGGAAAGTCGGAAGTTTACTGGAACTGAATCGGAAACTACAATGCAGAATTAAGTTGATATTCATACTAGCAAATAGTCCAGTTGACTGGTGACTTACATACATGTATCTAGTCTTTGTACTAACTTTTGCCAAGTAAAGACAAGGGGGGAAGAGAGTACAAGGGGCAATACAGAACGAGAACAAGGGAGTGAGGTACACGATGATCCTGTGTGTTGTTTATCAAAGGAGCGGAACCTTGGCTTTGGAATCTTCAGAGGTTTGGGAACGTAGAACCTTGGGTTGATACAACAGAATTTGGAAAGCGGGTGTTCAGGCTTTGAGCGGTCGGAAAGGTCCCAGAAATGGTACAGGTGGTCATGGAGATTAATGTGGGTTTATTGGCGGCATGGGCCATAACATACTTGCCTAATTGCTTAATGCAACAAAGCAAGACTCTATCAATCAGTATTATTTTTTAAATAACATCAGAATGTTTAAATGCGGGTGCATTTTTCAGGATAGTCTGCTGAATATGTGAAGATGCGGGGGAAGATTCGATGGACTTTGCAATCAGCAAATTCAATGTCGAATCCATCTGTGTAAGCCTTTGTAAACTCGTCATCAAGTAAAATCTTCCAAACTTCATACATAAGTTCTCGGCATAGATGTGATAAGACATGAGATGTGGCCAGGTTTCCAAATGTTGCCTTGCAAAAGTCTTGAATTTTATCAGATAACTAGTAACCAAGTCAGATCAGTCATATAATTACGGATGATCGCAATGGTACCTTTGGGATATATGCAATATGGTGTGCTGCAGCTGCTGTTGGCTTGCATCTCGTGTATTTTGTTAGGTTACCCAGATATAAGTATATTGGCCACAGTGATGCGTTTCTGAAATTGGCAAGCTGCGTTGAATCTGACCAAAGCATTATGGCAACGATTATAGCCTCATGTCCTTGCATTCCATATGCCTTCCTGATCTGTTCATACTCATCTATGAATACATTGAAATTGTAAAGCTTGGAATAGATGCACTCGCAATTTTCTATGTCACTATCGTCATGTTGACAATAAAGCTTGAATGGTTGTAAATGGAACTCATCAGGGGATGCATCTTGAAGAGCTGTGGAGATTACATGAAGAAGGCACTGGTAAATCAGAGATTTGACTTTGAAAATGGGAACCTGGGATATGGAGCTATGTTTGGTGCACTCAAATGGTACAGGAAGGCTGATGTTGACTTTATACCACCCATCGGCTGCTTGAAATAATGAATTGGCTAAAGCATGGTCTTTGATCACATCTACATGCTGCAATTCCCGCTTTGCATGGAATTTCACTAAATCTGCACAATCAAAGTCTGATTTCAAAAGAACCTCCTTGACGAGTCGGTCCAGTTCATCCAGGGTCTTGGCATTGGATCCAGTGTAGAACCAATTCATTAGGAGGTATGATGATGCGTTATCAAAAGGTTGAAAGTATGTTTCATTAACGGTTGTAATAACATCCTGCTGCCAAGCATTGGGCTCCAAACCTGCATTGGATGAGATGGAAAGGGACTTAGTGATTCCTGACCACCATTTCTTCATTTTCCTAGGTGTGCTGAAGTTTGGTGAATTTCAAAGTGACTCTAGGGTGATGGCTGAAGTGAATGAGGGAGGCTGAGCATAGTAGGAGCCAAATACGCCACATGAATCAGGGTCTGTGTCATAAAAGGGGGTTTCTGAGGCATCTGATGCAGCATCGCCATCAATATCCATTCCTACAGTGCAAAAGGTGTTTATTCCTGGATATATAATGCCACTGCTGGCGGCGGCGGTGAGTTCCTCTTGTTCTGAGTCAAGTTCCAGCTCAGCTACAAGGGGTCTTTGATCTTGGAAACATGTAGGCAACTGACGTGCATCTTTAGAGCACTGGGGATGGCCAGATGGGTATTTATCAGGCCCAATGGGTTCTGAGCAATGCTCTATGGGCCTACGGTTATGAAACTTTATTTGATAATGTGTCATAATCAAGGAATAATGTCAAATTTACTTATGGGTGGTAAGATGATAGTCAATCATTCACCAATTCCAACAGAAGATTGTTCATTAGCCTTGTCTTGCAATAGGGAACTTTCCTATAGCTTATAAATGGTATTAGTGGTTAGATTGTGAAAAATTGGTTCTGTAAGATCCAAATTGGTAGGTCCAGGCATGTTGAGCGTGTTCTGTTGGAGTTCTTGGTATTTGGTACAATGGGCATGGTATCCTCCATATGCCCGACAGTCACTATGGAAGTCTTTCCTGCACCCCAGACATACTAAATGCATGAGTGCACAATTATGCACTAGGGGTATGTGTTACATACCATTACAATGGTTGGTGAATACATGTAACAAGTTGCTGTTTAAATAGTGCCCACAGACTAATGCCAGATAACCTGGCATAGTGGCCTTTTGGCCCAGTTGGAAGAGCACATTACTGTGGGAATTTGTTGCCTTTCACAGTATGCTCACTAGTGATTGGCATGGGTATTGGAAACCCGTGTGGGTATTGGAAACCTGCATGGGTAGTGGGTATGGGTAGCACAGGTAAGGGTCAGGGTCAGGATTTCCAACCCATGGAAAACCTGTACCCATAACACATGGGTATGGGATTTCGCGGGTATGGGTATGGGTAGACATAATATACCCAGGGGGTTACCCGTGCCAATCACTACACTCACCTGGTATTGTTGGCCACTGACAGGCCTGTTAAAGAGACATATCACGATCGCACGATCACATGTACACATTCCATTATAGAATCCATTCCCATCTGATTCCATCCTGCTTCTTCATCTCCACCATGTCATGTGCATCCAGTGAATCAGACTCTTCTGAGTCTTCGTCTACTGCTATGGCGACATCATCAGTCACCACCAAGTCTAAGAAAAGCCGGGGGAAGAAAAAGTCCAAGTCCAAAGAGCCAAAGTCAAAGTAAGTTAACTATAAGCGTCAAATGTCTATCTAACTCACGGCATATGGCAGGATTGATGAGAACAATCACCAACTTGAACCTTTTGTGGTAGCGGCTCGATGGATCCCACTTGCAATTGATCCCTTTATCTCTATGTGTGATGTACTCCTGGTTGAAATCCAAGGACATGGTGGTCAAGCTGTGACCAAACAAATGGATAAGTAAGTGAATATGTGCAACATTATCTTATCTACTGATCGTGTTCAGGGATCAACAATACCTATGCATTGTGTTTGAGCAAATTGTGCCCTCATCCCCAACTTTATGTCAGTTCTTGCAGAAGTTTGCAAAAAACCAGAAATGTTTGATGATTTTGTCTCATTGGTGAGTTCAAGTCCATGTATGCACACCATAGCTTATACTAATGCTCAATTAGCTGACCAAGGGGATGAACAGTGTTTGCAGCAGTGATGCTTACTCTTTTAAAACATGTATGCCTATGTACATATTGCTGGACGATGACAGCAACACAAATTATATCACCCCAAATGCGTTGAACAAGGTAGCGTGGGGTTGGAATAACAATGTTACAGCATGGTTCCTTTGCCCCATGTGACTTTTATCCAAATTTGACAGCAACCCGCAGTGTGGCACATCTACACATTGATGGCTTCACTAATGTGCATACAAGATGTTTCTGTGCCAATGTTCAGTCTGGTAATCGCATTATCAAAGCATCAAGCTATCCCATGTTCCTCTATGATGCATCAAAGTTTGATCCAACCAACCTCTACTCTGGCTTATTCCAAGGACCTCTACTGCTTAAATTCTATCGGCATGTATTCACTGGACCCTCAAGCTCTACAAGAGGGAAGGCAAACAGCGGGAAGAAAGCCAGAGGAATTGTTCATAAACTCAAAGCTCCAATGCCACGTACTATTGCATATGTTGCTGTCATGATATGTTATTCATGTGTTTTAAATATATACTCATGCTTTGAACAAGCTACACTGGGCATTGAGCACAACATCAAAATTTAAAGATCACGATCAAGACTTTAGCCTTGCCAATTTCTACCGCAATATACTCATCACATTCAATGAGCGTCTGGACTTCAGTAACAATTATAAACTAGACGCTACCGATGCAAAGTGGATTGCTGGTACGTTGTGCTGGTGGCAATTGTACATTCATTACAGCTATTTTTGCACTGTTAACATGTTATTAGGAAAGTATCTGGTTTATGGGGAGGCAGCGTTAGCAAAAATAACCATGATGGTGAAGATGAAGAAAGCAACCTTAAGATGCTTACAGCAGCTCGGAAGATGAGAATGGCCCCTGGTGCTCCCACTCCCACTAGTCAAGTTTCCACCGCTCCTGCCGCCGCTACTCAAGCTTCTACCACCCCTGCTCTCACTCCTGCTCTGGGTACTCCCACCACTCAAGCTCTCACTGCTCCTGCTTCCATTCCTGCTGGTCAAGCTTCCGCCGCTCCTGCTGGTCAAGCTTCCGCCACTCCTGCTGGTCAAACTTCCACCCCTCCTACTGCTACCCCTCCCAGTGCTGCCACCACCGCTGCTCAAGTTTCCACTGCCCCTGCTGTTGGAGTTGGCGACATGGCAGTGTGACAAACCGCGTCACCCCGGTTGAACCATTATTCGC
>QLPI01014949.1:0-13460 GCA_003314275.1 Chroogomphus rutilus | reverse complement strand
TAAATAAATTAGCTGCTTAAAGAAATCTTCAATCCTACTGTATTTGCTCATAATCTCATCAGTATCTTTTCGTGTCAGATGAGTTAGCGGCACTGTGATGTCGGAGTAGTTGAAGATGAAGCGTCGGTAGAAGTTCGCAAATCTGAGGAAAGACTGAATGTCTTTGATTTTTCGGGGTTCGGGCCATTCCTGGATGACTTTGACTTTGTCATCGGCCATGGTCAGGCCCTTCGGAGAGAGGATGTATCCGAGGTACTCCACGGTGTCGGTGTGGAAGAAGCATTTATCTGCCCGGGCATATAGGTGGTTCGCTCGGAGGCATCGGAGGATGTCTTTGATGTGGATTCTATGTTCTTCTAGGTTGTAGGTTGTCGGAGTAGATCAAGATGTTGTCTAGGTATACTAGTACAGACAGGTCTAGGAGGTCGGAGAAGATGTCGTTCATGAATCGCTGGAAGGCGGCCGGGGAGTTGGTGAGTCCGAAGGGCATCACACTCCATTCGAAAGATCCATAGCATGTGCAGAAGGCAGTCTTCCATTTGTCACCTTCTCGGATGCGTACCAGGTGGTACGTGTGTTGGAGATCTATCTTGGTGAATATTCGGGCCTTTCGGGGACTGTCCAGGAGATCGGAGATTTGGGGGAGTGGGTAGCGATCCTTCTTCGTTATCTTGTTTAGTCCACAAAAGTCGACGCATAAGCGTAGTGATCCATCTTTCTTTCGGGCGAAGAGGACTGGAGCGCCCCCAGGGGAGCATGAGGGTCATATAAACCCTGTGGATATGTTCTCATCTAAAAACTCTTGGAGGGACTTCAGTTCACTTTTGGAGAGAGAATAGATTGGACCGAATGGGGGTGATGTGCCTTCCTCCAGTTAGATCTTGAGGTCGTAGGGTCGGTGAGGGGCTAAGGTGTTGGCCCGAGTTTTGCTGAAAACGTCTTTGAACTCATGGTACTCACTCAGAACGTTACTCAGGTCTATCGGACCTTCTTTGGAGTCTTGGCGGTCGGAGAGGAAGAGCTGGAAGGTTTGTGTACCTTCCATTCTTGATATTCGGGCAAAAGCTGCTCCATTGACTAGAGCAACCTTTGGTGCCACAAGCTGTGGTTTTGGAGGGGACGGAGTTTTGGATGAGCGCAGAGTCATAGCTGCCGGCTCGGATGGTACCTGGAGATTAGTTGTGGTCGGAGAGCCGAACGATATACTGCCCAATACCCAGTCAATCAATGGATTGTAGCGGGTGAGCCAGTTGTGTCCGAGGACTGCCGAGAAACTAGAATCCAATGGAGTTATATAGAACGTAATGGTGTGTTGCTCCCCTGTTGGGAAGCGAACACGGAGGTCGATGGCTTTTCGAATCACGGAGTTGGAGGAGCCATCGAAGAGTCGTAGCAGAATTGGAGTGATGTCGTAGGTTTGGAGTTGGTGCTTTGTAGCGTAGTCGGAGTCCAGGAAGCAATGAGTTGATCCTGAGTCTATTAGAGTGTCAATATATGTGGTTTCAAGGTGGAGACGGATGGTCAAGGAGTTCGGACTGGAAAGAGCGGATGTGTTGAGTCTCATCTCCATTGGTGCATCATTGGGTTCAGCGCAGCCCCTAACTGATGCTGGAGTCAAAGGGCTGCTTAGAGATTTTTTGACTCCGAGGTATCTTCTACTTCGGAGATCGTTGCTTCGGTCGTGCTTTCTTCGATAGTCGTTGCACGTCCTTTGGCGGCGGCGGAGGTTGAGTTAGGACATTCCTTTGCTACATGACCGGTTCTTCCACAGAACAGGCAGAGGTTGTGCTCAAAACGGTGTTGTCATTCTTGAGGTGTGAGTTTGCTGTCTTTGCCAAGTTTCGTGCTCATGTCCGGGGTTGTCTTATTCGGGGTCTGGCTGGGGTTCGGAGGTCTGGTGCTCGTACTTGCAATCGGAGCTGTTGGTGCCCTGTTTCTGTCATACGGACGTTCAGGGGCTTTGGACGTGGAGGCTTCCCAAGACATTTCGGAGCGCCTTTCCCAGTAATGGGAGTCGATCGACTGAGATAGTCGTCGTAGTTGTAGTAGGGAGTCGGGCTTTCCTACGTGGGCGATTTTGTCTTTGATCCTATTGGGTAGGCCATTGTAGTATTGATGACGGAGTGTGGAGTCTCCTCACTGAACGCGAACGGCGAGCCTGTTGAATTCCACCACATACTTTGTGATGCGTTGGTTGTCGCGCATTCGGAGGGCTTCGAGGTCAGCTTCGGCCTCTCCTTCTGGATCATGGGGGCCAAAGTTGGCTTTGAGTTTGGAGACGAATTCCTGGTAATTGTAGAGCCAGTAAGGGTCTTCTTCGGAGGAGAGACCGGGTTCGAAGTAGTCCAAGGCAGTGCCAGTTAGATACGATAGTATATAGGTCACTTTGGCACTGTCAGAGTCAAAGGCGTCAGGGCGGTCTCGAAAGTTTAAGGTGCACTGCACCAGGAACAGTTGTAGTTTCTTGGTGTCGGAGCCATTGAAGGGGTCAGGGTCTCGAATCTTAGTCCGAGCTGATGATTTCTTTGAGCCGGACAGATGTTTGGCTAACATGGTGATTGCTTCTGCCAAGTTGGCTTCAGCATTAGCGTCGTCCAAGGGTGGCATTCGGGGTTCTAGGAGGGGGTTCGACGAGTGTTCGGATGGTGGATCTGGGGCTGGTGGAGGGTTTGGTGGCATATGGATGTTGGGTTCTATGGTAGGTGAGTTTGGGGTAAGGGATGTGCGGCGTACCGAAGCTACTCTAAGTGTTTGAATGGCTCTGATTCGTTCGCTGCATCTCATAGACGATCAGGAGTGTGAGTTCGAATATACTGTTAGCATCCGAGTTTGCATCAGGTCCGAGCTGACGTAAGTCGGTCCGAGTTGTGTGTTCGGAGTCGTAAGGACTTGGCTTCAACTTTAATGTTGCGCCCTCCTCGATTGTCAGTCCTTTATTTCAGAGGTTCGGAGAAGATAAGTTTTCGGAATTCAAGAGTGAGTGGGAATACAAGTCAATATTCGAACTAAGGTATAGTACAGAAGTCTGGAGGTATTTATACATACGATCCTTATTGTAACTAATTAGGAATGATCAAGAGAACAATAAGATGAACGAAAACAGAGTACAAGAGAAATATACATTGGTGTTACAATAAGACTATTGTTCGACGAAAAAGGAAGATGTCCGAGGTCCGAGGCTAATGATGCTGGTCGGACTCGGAGGTGGCAATGTAGGTTCGGACTTGGTTTGGAGTAGGGTCCTTTCGTAGCACCCTATGTCGGATGTCCGGGATGTTGGAGTTATATCGTGGATATAACATACTTGTACTGTGCACCTATGAACTTCCTAGTGTCTTGGATGTGTTCCAGTGTGCCAAAAATAGCCATATCATTGACATGAACCAGAATTATAGCAATTTGATCTGCTCTGTCATGACACTTGAAGAAAATAGAGATATCTCCTGAGATCAGCTTCCTGTAACCAAAATTGCAGAGGCTATGCTGTAGGTGCTCATGCCACTGGTGCCCTGCCTGCTTCAAGCCATAGATGGCTTTGAGTAGTTGACAGACCTTGTTTTCTGCTCCATGACCCAAAAAACCCTTTGGTTGATCCATGTAGATTTCTTCATCTAGGTGACCATTCAAGTATCCTGATTTGATGTCAACTTGATGAACCTCCTAGTCAAAAGTTGCAGCTAGTACAAGCAGGAGTCGCAAGGAGTCGAGTCATGCCACTGGTGCAAATGTCTCCTCATAGTCAATACCAGCTGTCTGTGTGAACCCTTTGGTGATAAGGCAGGATTTATATCAAGTAACCTCCCCTTGTGTGTTTCGTTTGGTTAGATACACCCACCGATTCTTGATGGGTTTTTGACCAGGTGGCAAGTCCACTAGCTCCCATGTCTAATTGTCAGAGAGGCAGGCCATCTCTTCTTCTATGGCTTTTTGCCATAAGAGTGCTTCAGGGGTCTTTATCGCATACTCATATGTATTTGGGTCTCCTGCTGGTGTAACCTTTTGCAGCAGCCAAGAAGGCATCCCTGGTATTAGTCCAAACACCCAGAACTGATAGGTGCAAGCTCTACTGTAGGCAGTCCCTATCGGGGTTTGCATTCAATGGGTCAACCCTTTGTATGCCTCAGTTTGGTCATGTTGACCTGCGAAGACCAACATTCAGTTGTCCAGGTGGCAGATCTAGTGTAGATGGTAGAGCTGCAGGAGATTGAGCTGTGGAGGGTAGGGCTATGAATGACAGTGGGACAGAGAGTGGTACTACAAGCGGTGAAGGTGTAGGAGATAGTTCATGGGGTGGTTGTACAGGAGGTGGTGTCACAAACAGCAGTGTGTGGGGTGGCACCGTAAGTGATGGTGCATGAGGTGGTGGCACCACAAGCGGCAGCACATGAGGTGGTGATGCAAGTGGTGTTGCATGAGGTGGTGGCGCAAGTGGTGGTGCACAAGGTGGTACTGCAAGCAGCGGTGCACGGAGTGGCGTTGCAAGCGGTGGTGTGCTGGGCGGCATTGCAAGCGGTGGTGTGCTGGGTGGCATTGCGAGCGGTGGTCGGTGTTGCAAGCAGTGGTGCGCTGGATGGCATTGCAAGTAGTGGTGCATGAGGCAGCACTGCAAGTGGCGGCGCATGGGGCAGTGTTGCAAATAGTGGTAGGGCATTGTATATATCCGGCATTGGAGGTTCTGTGGCCTCATCATTACTCTCTGGCATTGTGAATGAAGAGTCTTGCAAAGATTCAGATGAAATATTTTGCTGAGTATACTGGGAGATCTGGGCCCAGAAAGGGAAGATGGTTTCCTCAGAAACTACATCTGTGGATGTCACAAATTTATGTGCTCTTGAGTCCCAGAGTCTATATCCTTTGGTGGATGAATCATACCCAGCAAATATGAGTTTTTCTAAAGTCAGATCAAACTTGGTTCACATTGATGTGACATGTTGGTAGGCTAAGCACCTGAAGGTGCAGAGGTATGAAATATCTGGTTCTTCACCAAACAGCCATATGTGTGGGGATTCATAATCATTAGTGCGTGATGGTGCATGGTTTTGAACACGAACTGCAGTTGCAATGGCAGATTCCCAAAAACCATTTGTCATGCTGGCAGTTTGTAACATTGCCCATGCAGCTCCAGCTATAGTGCAGTTTGCTCGTTCAGCAACACCATTTTGCTGAGGTGTATGGGGTGCTGTTAATTGGTGAATCATACCCTTTGCTTGCATGAAAACTGTGAAGTCTTTTGAGAGGAATTCTCCCCTGCGATCAGACCATGCTGCTTTGATGTTCATGTTGAACTGGGTTGAGATATAAGCAACAGAGATTTTGAATTTCTGATATGCTTCATCCTTGGTTTTCAGGAAGAAGACCCAGTTGAAGCATGTGTAGTCATCTATGATAACATAGTGATAGCGGTTTCCTTGTATTGATTGGGTCTGCATTGGTCCTGCAAGATCCATGTGTATTAATTCAAAGGGAGTGGTCTGGCATGTATCAGATCTTTGGAATGAACGCCGGGTTGATTTCCCTAACAGGCAGCCCTCACATGTTGACATAGCATGTTCACTTGTAGGATCAATATGATCACTGAGTTTTCAAAGTGCAGACCACAAGAGGTGTCCAAGTCTCACATGGAGGACTTCTATTGGGATACTGGTTTGTGCAGATGTGATGGATGGGGCTGAGGCCCAAAGTGTAAGCCAGTGTTGTTGGAAAAGTAGTCATCCTTCAGCATAGATTGCTCCCTTATAACTAAGAGTAGCTTGGGTACCTGTGAAAGTAGTGGGGATACCTCTTTCTCCTGTTTTTCATATAGAAATAAAGCAACCTCCAAGGTCAGGGGCATGCAGGACATCCCTGAGAATAATTTTCTTTGTTGTCCCATTTACTAGTGTTGTAGCTGAGACTGTGCCTATCCCAATATATGAGACATGTATTGCATGATCAGCCAGATAGACATTTTGTGATGATGTCAATACATGGTACTCAGAAAAGTCTGAGATATCATATGTGATGTGGTCAGAACAGCCTGAGTCTAGAAGCCATTGAGTTTCACATGCAAGGTAGAATATAATGGTGTCATTGTCAGTTGTAATAAAGTTTACACTGGCATTGCTGGGGGTGGTAGGCATTATCTCTACTGCATTCACAGTCAATGTGGCAGTTTTTGCATCCATTTCCTTTCCTTTTTTGTATGCCCATCTCTTTCGCTTGCTCTGTGCTTCCTCCTTAGAGAGTCCATGTGCTTTGCAGTGGCAGTCTCTTTCCCAGTGACTGGGTCCTCCACAGAAGTTGCAAGTAATCTTCATGGTTTTCTTAACAGTGCCAGGTTTAATAGCACTGGCATTTGCACTAGTGCCCTGTTGTAGTTTTTCAGAGAGAATGTGTGACCAAATGTCAATTGTTGTCAGCATCTTATAATGGCTGACATTAGTGAGTATGGTTTGTTGGACCACTTCGTAGATAGAGGAGAGGGCACGTAGGAGTAGCATTGCATGGAGGCTATCTGCAATAGGCATGCTGGCGGACTTGATGTGTGATCTCAGTTCTGACATTTCATCTACTTGCTGAGTAAGAGGTAATTCAGGGAGGAATAAGATGCCAAAGTATTTTGTTATGTTGATCCAGAGATTGAGACCAGTAGGAGTGCCATAAGTGTTGTGTAGGCATTTCCAGTTTTGCACGAGTGTTTCATTATCCTTGATGGCCAGCCAGATAGAGGCCTTGATAGCGAGCTGTATCAGGCCGAGACCTTCATCATTATGCTTTTCCCAACCGTCAATTGATTTGAGTTCTGCTTTGGTTGGGGAAGAAGGTAGAGTAGCAACGGGGCAGGTCTCTTTGCCTTCTGCAATTCAGAGGATGTGAGAGAGTCAGAAGGCGCTCTTGATAGAATAAGACCAGTCATCCCAATTAGTTCCATCAAACTTCTCAATAGAGGTAAGGAATTTAGATGCACTAGATGCCATGATATGACAAGGGCTGTGTTTGCAAGTATGCAAAGGAACTTGTGAGCCAGCGAAGTAGGATGGGTATGTGCATTCAAGCGGGGCCCATAACCTATTATCAGTGCAACTAACATGGTGTAAGTTCCAATACAAGGACTCAAGTGTATTTAGTGTACTATACCTAACACAGAGTAAGTTCCAGTACAAGGACTGGGGAACTGCGGCCATCTAGGTCCTCCTTATATACATGTATCACGTCAGAGATGCAAATGGACAAGAGGGGATAACGATTTACCGTAACACAGCTGTCACCGGTGGTTTGAGTGATACCTCATTTACAATAATTCTGACCAAACTACTCATCAGATATCATCCTCTACTGGTGTCAGCATTGGTACTATTTCAAAAATTTGTTCTGAACATTGCCCTGACCTCCCCAAGTCTTCTGGTGGTTGTTAGGGGATAGCATGGGTTCAGTCAACCCACACGGGTCACTGGTGTCAAGCCCACAATACCGAGCTCCAGTTCACTTGGTAGTACTGACCGATCGACCCTTACCATTTAATCCCACACCAGTGACAAGTCATCCCTCACTAGTACATGGTCTCGGCTCGGTACATTCGGCTCATCATTTGGTTCACTTTCCTCATCCCATCCCCTCTATCCTTTGTTATTCTTTCATTCCCCTTCATTCCCCTTACCCATTTTCCTGTGGGACATTTACTACTCGCCTATTATTCAGTCATGGCCCTATTGTTTTATATTCAGCCATTTTCCATTGTTCTATTCTCACTCACTCTTTTGTTCTCGGTCATACTTCATTGTTCTATTATCGTCCATATTCCTTGTTCTATTCTTGATCATTGTGGACAATACCTCCACATAATTCTTCATACCTTATTGTTCTCCATTGCTTGTGCCACCCTGTTCCACATCTCACTTCTTAACCTATATAAGTAGTGAATGTATGTAGATGGTTCTTCATTCTGGAAATCAATGGTTTACGCCTTCTTGTCCTCCCTTCTCCTGTCTAAAGTCCTTTACTTGGGCCGACACTCTCGGCACCCTCCCGGGTATCTCTTCTGTCCCAAATCAGTGGCATGCACGGAAAGTAGGGCACAACGCACGAGCACATTGAAGCCAAGCCACTATGACTGGCCTGCAGGACTTGGCCGCTTCCCACCAGCATCGTGAAGCCAGCACTATTACTATAATGCTTGGCCCACGCATTGTCGGCATCCCCGAAGCCTGACAACTGGGTCGGGTGCCCTTGGGTTTGGGTGTGGGTCAAGCTGAGAGCACCTGTGACCCAGCCCAACCCGGCACATCAACCATGTACATGTGCATGTGCATGCATACGACACCCAACCAGGTACTCGCTCCTGTTGTATGTATGTGTAGGGAATGGCACGGGTCACCCACGGGTCAAATGTGGGTGACCCGCACCCGACCCATGGGAAACCCGAACCCGTCAACCCATGGGTTTTTTCCCACGGGTCGACGGGTGTCGGGTGCGTGGCGCACCCGCACGCCTGCAGCGCATTCGTGTTGTACGTCGCGTTCGCGCCGACACGAATGCGCTGTACGCGCACACGCCAACACAAACGCGCAGTACATGGACGCGCCGACATGAACGCGCCGACATGAACGAGCCGACACGAACGCGCTATACGCGTACGCGCCGACTCAAACGCGCCGACATGGACGCGTTGTACGCGCACGCGCGAACGCACTGTACGCGCACGCGCGAACGCACTGTACGCGCACGCGTCGACACGAATGCATTGTACGCGTGCATGTACGGCTCGTTGGTGTTGGCGCGTGCGTGTCATACGGTGCGGCGCATGTGTGTCGTATGCGCGTGCGTGTCGTATGCGTGTGCGGCGCGTGTGTGTCGTATGCACGTGCGTGTCATACGCGCACACGTACGACAGGAGCGAGCGGCCGGTTGGGTGTCGTACGCGTGCGCATGCACGCGTACATGGTTGACGTGCCGGGTTGGGCCAGGTCACGGGTGCTCTGGGCTTGACCCGCACCCGCACCCAAGGGCACCCGACCCGGTGACCCATGCGGGTTGGCCAAACCCGTGCTATTCCCTATGTATGTGCATATGACACATACGTGCATAGGATATATACTTGCTACACACACATACAACATGCACTCACCACACACGCATACAACACACATGTGCTGCCACATGCATACAACACATGTGCCGCACACACATGACATGCACGTGCCGACACCAATGAGCTGTACGTGCACGTGTGCAATACATTCGTGTCGGCATGTGTGCGTACAGCATGTTTGTGCATACGCATACAATGTGTCCATGTTGGTGTGTTTGAGTCAGCATATATGCATACAGCATGTTCGTGTCAGCACATGTGCATACAGCACATTCGTGTTGGTATGTGCCCGTACTGTATGTTCGTGTTGATGCATGTGCATACAGCGCATTCGTGTTGGCACAAACACGACATATGACATGAATGTGCCGCAGGCATGCAGGTGCGGCACACACCCAATACCTGTTGACCTGTGGGAAAAAACCCATGGGTTGACATGTTCAGGTTTCCCATAGGTTGGGTATGGGTCACCCACATTTGACCCATGGGTGACCCATGCCATTCCCTAGTAGTTGTCCTGTCAAACTCTCCCCAGCTAATATCCACCATACAGTCAAGGTTATTACCTCTGGGAAGGCTGAAACAGCAGTAGGGAATGGCACGGGTCACCCATGGGTCAAATGTGGGTGACCCACACCCAACCCATGGGGAACCCAAACCGATCAACCTATGGGTTAACAGGTGTCGGGTATGTGCCACACCCACACGTATGTGGCACATGCTTTTTGTATGTGTGCATGTACAGTGCATGCAGCACATGCACATATGGCATGTTTGTGTCATACGTGTGCACGTGTGGCACATGTATGTCATACATGCATGTGTGACACCATGGGTTGGGCCAGGTTGCAGGTGCTCTCAGCTTGACCCACACCCAAACCTAAGGACACCCAACCTAGTGACCCATGTGGGTTGGCATAACCTGTGCCATTCCCTTAACAGCAGTACAAGTATCCAAAGCACTCCCAACTATCACCAACAAATCTGTCACTTCACAGAGAGTGTGCAGACACCTCAGGGGAGCTGGGATGAAGGCAGTGATGAAGAAGAAAAGGCCTCATCTGTCACAGAAGCATAGGAGAGAGAGAATGGACTTTGGATGACTGGAAGAGGGTGGTATGATAAGATGAGACTGGAATAAATTGCCTGGGATCAGATGGCAGGAAATGGACTTGGAAAAGGATAGAGGAGGGTTGTGTGATAAACTGGTAGAAGGTACAGTAAAGTTTAGAGCTGGATCTGTAATGGTGTGGGGCTGTATGCTTTGGGATAGGCCTGGATATGCATGCAAGGTTGATGGTAGGATGGATAAGGACCTTTTCATCCAGATTTTGGGCAATGAACTTCAAAAAACCCTTACTCATTATAGCAAAACTCCTCAGGACATCATCTTTCAGCAAGATAATGACCCTAAACATACCTGCAAAAAGACCCATGGATGGTTCAAAAATCTTAAATTCACTCTTCTACAATGGCCTGCACAGTCTCCAGACCTTGATCCAATTGAAAATCTCTGAGAACTTTTCAAAAGGAGATTGGGAGAGTATGAAACATTACCAGGTGGGATGTTGGAGTTGTGGGAGAGAGTGGAGGCTGAATGGGATAATATACCTGTTGAAGTGCATCAGAACTTGATTGAGAGTATGCCTAGAAGGATTGAGGCTATGCTGAAAGCCAAAGGTGGCCATACTAAATACTGATAATATATAATTCTTTGCATTGTACTTATCAGTAACAAACTGTTTGAATGAGACCTGGGATACAAAATATTCATATCTTAGGAAGTTCCCCATTGATTTGCTGGATTCTTGGTCTACAAGATAGTGTCAGGCACCGGTACTGCCAACAATGCATGGACTGAGCACTATAGTAATAATGCCAACTTCACAATGTTGGTGGGAATTGGCCAAGTCCTGCAAGCCGATCGAAGTGGTGTGGCTTTGTCAAGTACATGTACCGAGGCCCGGTAGTTCGGCAGTACCAGCCAAGTAACCAACCTCTGACCAAGCCACATACTTAACATGCTGTTCTTGGCTCGGCACATCCACCATCCACATCCCTCGTTCCCATTCCTCATCCCCATTCCTATCCACCTTATCCTATTCACCAACCCAATAATCCTACTCGTTCCACTCCTTGTTTCTTGACCCGTCTCACCTCGGGACAACCTGTCCTTGTTTTATCCATGGCTACCACACTGTTGTCTTATGGTCTGGCACTCCCTATTGTTCTGTCCTCAGCTACATTCCTATTATTCTATTTTCCTTGTCATACCCCTGTCTGCATTCCTTCATTCTAATTATACTCATTGTGGACAATACCCCCACATGCTCTGCATACCTTATTGTCCACATTCCTTATTCCACATGTCGCTTCTTAACCTATATAAGTAGGACATGCATGTACATACTTCCCTATTCTGGGTATCGACTAGGCTTAGGCCCCTTATCTCTTCCTCCCCCTGTAAAGTCCTCCACTCAGACCAATACCTTCAGCACCCCTGGGTATCTTCTCTGTCCCAAATCAGTGGCATGCACGGCAAGTAGAGCGCAATGCACGAGTATGTTGAAGGCAAAGCCACTACTCCCGGCCTGCAGGACTTGGCCGCTGCCTGCCCGATATCTTCAGCATTCCCGAAGCTTGACAGGCTTCAACATACTCGTGCATTATGCCCTACGTGTGCTACTAATTTGGAACAGAAGGGATACCTGGGAGAGTGCCAAGAGTGTTGGCCTGAGTAAGGGACTTTAGACAGAAGAAGGGAGGCCAAGAAGGTGTAAGCCTAGTTGATATTCAGAGTGAAGAACTATCTACATACATTGTGCTACTTACAGTAGGGGACAAAACCATTCAAGTGTTTTGAACATTTGTGTTGTACTGTAAATAATGGGAGGATTACATAATCAAAAAAATGACGTAATTAGTGGAGATAGCCCTGCTTCTGAACTTGTGGTCACAATCAAGATAATTATGTAACTCTCAATATTCATTGAGATATTAATTATTTAAAAAAAATGAAGCATTTGAACAGTTTTGTCCCTCACATTTTTTTGAACAAGAAATGGTATATATCAGTACTTGGTAAAGCCCCCATTTGCTCTCATCACTGCCTGCACCCTTCTAGGCATGCTCTCAATCAACTTCTGACACACCTCTGGCTCTATCTTCTCCCATTCCACTCCAATCTTCTCCCATAGCTCATGCACTCTACTAGAGGGGTGTTCATAGTCAGAAAAGCACTTTTTGACAATAGTCCAGAGGTGTTCAATGGGGTTTAGGTCAGGGGACTGAGCTGGCCACTTCATGACCTCATAGCCATGGTCAGAAAACCACTCAGTGGCCTTCTTGCATGTGTGCTTGGGGTCATTATCCTGTTGAAAAATAATGTCAGTAGAATCTTTACCATAATACTCCAGGCTATCTTGAAGCTCATCATCCAAAATCTGCCTGTACAACTCCCCAACCATCCTTCCATCAATTTTGGCAGCATAGCCAGGTCCTTCCCACAACATACAACCCCATACCATCACAGAACCTTTACAAAAATTCAGTGTTCCCTCAACTAGTCTATCATTCAAAGGCTCTCCAGCCTTTTTTTACACCCATCTCCTTCTATCTGACCCCAATCGATTGATTTTGGTCTCATCTGACCAGACAACATACTTCCAGTCCTCTAGAGTCCACTCCAGATGAGCTTCTGCAAACTCCCTCCTTGCCTTCCTATGCCTTGCACTAAGAAGTGGCTTCTTTCTCTTTACAACTGCCTTCATCCCAGCCTTCTTCAAGTTCCTCCTTACAGTCTTGGATGTCACTGGTTCATTGAGAATATTTTGAGCACCTGGGTATCCTGGGTTGCATTCTCAATCTTCCCTCTTTGCATGAGCAATATGATATAGTGGATGTTGGAGGGGGATATCTTAGATGGGCAACCACCAGTGGCCTTGGGTATATTAGGACAGTGTTTCCTGCAAATGGTAGAGATAGAGCCAACAGAGACACCAAGGTAAGAGGAGATGTAGTGGCTAGAATGATGTTAAGTCCGCGTGTCAGGCACTTAGCTAGTATATCCGGAAGGGCTTATCCGGGTTGGCGTGGAGTCCGTGACGGGGCCGAGGACCGAAGACGGAGTCGGACGGACTATGGACGGGGACGGAGGTGCCGGGGGCTAGGGGTAGGTCGCGGAATGATACAATCCGGTCGCTGAGGTGTTTGAGGTCGAAGGGACTTGGCTTCAACTTATGTGTTGCGCCCTCCTCGATCGTCTGTCCCTAATTTCGGAAAGGAGACGGGAGTTTACCGGAAATGAATCGGAAACTTGGTGGAAGACTAAATCAATATTCGTACTAGCGAACAGTCCAGTCGACTGGCAGACTATATACATGTGACTATCCTT